>CATIWQ010184331.1:0-24372 GCA_949673415.1 Euphorbia schlechtendalii | reverse complement strand
AAAATAACTCCTAGGTCAAAAATAAAAATTAAAAAGAAAAGAAGATGAACATGGGATTTGCAGTTCTAAGAACTCAGAGGCTTTACCCTTTTGGCGTGAATCCACTTCGGCGTGTCCGTTAGATCTCCGGGAGCGTTCCTCGTTCATTTTTTGTAGTTTTAGGTGAAAAGGTTGATGTAAAAAAGTCCAAAAATCTCCGTTTAATTCCTGGATTTTTAATGTAATTTAATTAAAAAAGGATTGTTTTGTTGGAAAATAAAGTGTTTATTTATCCAAAAGATAATCAAACTCGGGTTCTAAATTGGTTTTAGACCCGAGAATATCTGAGGAATTTAGAAGAATTTTGATGAAGAAATTTTATAAAAAGATGAAGAAATTTGGGATCCGAAAGTGTTTTTTGGATCCGAGAAAAAGTTAGAAGAAAGTAATAAAAAACGCTTTTAGTTTTTTGTACTGAAAAAGAGGATTTTTATCTCTGAATTTTTCATTTTTCTGTACTGAAAAAGACCCGACTATTTATAGATGAAAAAGTTCCGAAAAAAATCCAAAACGAAGAGCCTCGCACGCGAGGGGTCTCGCGTGCGAGACTCCCTCGCGAGGCCTCGCGGGGTCTCCCACGAGGCTCCCTCACGAAGGCTCGCGGGTCACCTCTCGCGAGGCTCCCTCACGAGGGCCATGAGGGACCCTCGCGGGAATCCCCGCGAGGGTTAGGAGGGTCGCCTAGGACCCTCGCGGGGAGGCCCCGCGAGGGTCAGGAGGGTCGCTTGCGGGAATCCCCACGAGGGTCGCCTAAGACCCTCGCGGGGAGGCCCCGCGAGGATCGCCTAAGACCCTCGCAGGGAGGCCCCGCGAGGGTCGCCTAGGACCCTTGCAGGGAGGCCCCGCGAGGGTCGCTAAAGACCCACGCGGGAATCCCCGCAAGGGGCCCTTAGGACCCTCGAGGAGTGCGGGCTGTCTCGTGCAGCCTCGTGCGAGGCTACCTCCGCGTGGGATTTTTTTTTTTTACTTAAAATAATTTAAAACGTCCGAGGAGGATTCCCATATGAAGATCGTCGGATGGTCGAAAATCATGTGATTCGAGGATAAATTTCCCGAAAAGGCATCATCATTGAACGCGCGAGCTGGTACAAAATCCCGTGCTCATAGTATGGTTGTCAGAGATTCCTCGATACAGCCTGAGTAAAAGGAATTTCTATCATGCACCACTTCTCAAGTGTTTCTGCGTGATTCTACCAACGTCAGCAAGGTCATCTAATGGGAAGACTCCACATTGCATTCTAGCATGCCTCTCTCAAAATAAGATTGCTTGAAGACAAACGAGAATTTTTCAATGGAATTTTATTGCACCTCAATGTTCAAATTCTATCTCTAAACATCCTAGAATCTGTCTCCAACGGGAAGATTCAAAAGATTAAAAGAGATGATAAACTAAAGATCAGCTATCTTGTAATGTTTGTAATGGCTACTTGTCTAAGCTTCAAGGTATAAATAGAAGATTGGAGTTCAAATTTGGTGAATTACCTAGAATTTCTTAAGAGCTAAAATGCTACGCAGTTTACTCTAGCTTCCAAAGAAATTCCACTGCAAGCAATCATCAAACATCGAAAGTCTTATCTATTTGTAATAGAGAGAAATTACTTAGATTAACATTGTAAGGATCAAAATTTCTAAAAATTGAAATCAGTTTGTATTCTTGTATTAATCTAAGTGTCTGTTTGGGAAGGGTACCCAAACTTGGTTGAGCGGTAGTTAGAAAGAAAGCTACTTTCTATATTCATGTCTACCCATTGTAAAGGCTTCTTTGCCTATTGAAGGAACGACTCACTAGTGGATTAAAGCTCGGAGATGGTATCCGGGGATTGGAGGTAGGCTAGGGGCTGAACCAGGATAAATCTCAGGTGTTGACGTTCTAACTTTAAGCATTTAGATTGATCAATGATCAGCTCATTCATCTCTCTCTTTCATTCATTATACTACTTGTTATCCGATCTGTGTTGAGTAAGTATTACTCAGCTATAGATTGAAGATAAACTGTTCCATCAAAGTTGAGCAGTTTAATCATTTTTATATCACACTCAACATGCATATAAAAATCGAACTTGGCAATTAAATCATAAAAAATCTAAAAGTAACCAAGTTTAAGCATTCACCCCCCCTCTAGTGTTGTTAAGAGCCTGTTTATGGACCAACACAAGGACATAGTGGGAGCTATGTGGGGGGAGAACTGGTCACGTGTCTAATTATGGAAAAGTCTAAATATCCCTAGTCATAGTTTCATTAAGACTAGACATCAATGAAACGGGCAGACTAGCATGTGTAGGCTTACTCCCTGGATTAGATCTAAGTAGCTAATCTCACAAGTTGAAGGTGGTACCTTGAGTTAATATAAGAATTTATTAGGGTAATACTTTTGAGACAACTATAAGATAGACACTCGAAAATAACTATATTCATGTGTTGGTGTTATGTCTTATTGTAGTAGCAGTACGAGTATCCTCAGACTTGTGGTTACCTTTTGTTGAATTTGCAATACTTTAGGTTATTCTCATGCATACCATTTTATCAGGATGATATTGATGATTACGAGTGTAGTGATGATCGTTCATCAGTAAGCATAGTAGTTAAGATGGGATCTATCACTCCTGATATAGTAATATAATGGGAGTTATATCTTAAGACCTTTTGTTGAAGTGAAACACTCATAAACCTTTGATGAGAGTATGGGATTGATAGAATGAGTTTCTAGTCAATCTCAATACATAAAGGCGAGTGGTGTTCTTCGAGAAGAAGTCTAACTCTGGGATAGGTACAGCTATTACATGAGCTAATACTTTATCCAAGCTTAGTAAAATGGAAATTGACCTAAGAGTTGAAAATGGAGCGTGGGTTGTTACAATAGTTATAGGAAAATATAGCCTTCTTTTATCTATTTTCCTAGTTTTAGTCTTCAGCAGTTGCTATTACATTCATGGTGTCACTAAGAATGTTAATTCTATTGTGTGTTTAGCAACAGAACGATTTGAAATTTAATTTTCTCATAATAAATTGAAATTAGCCGTGATAGTATAATTTATGTTTGTGGAATAAGTTTGAATGGTGTTTATATTCAAGATACTAAAAGTAAGATTCTAAATATGAATACTGCTAAGAAATCAATGTTAGATAATGAGAAATCTTCATACTTGTGGCATTGTCGTCTAGGCCACATAAATGAGACTTGCTTAACT
Organism: Euphorbia schlechtendalii; assembly: GCA_949673415.1. NCBI lineage: Eukaryota > Viridiplantae > Streptophyta > Magnoliopsida > Malpighiales > Euphorbiaceae > Euphorbia > Euphorbia schlechtendalii. The sequence goes on along the minus strand of CATIWQ010184331.1, from coordinate 21,145 downwards.
AAGTTACACAAATGTGGTGACTTGGGCCCAATGAAATAGGAATCCTATGGGGGCATGTGAACCTTGTTTAAAGGGAAAGATGAAAAAGAAACCTTTCAAAGGAAAGGGTCATCGTGCAACAAGTACTTTGGAAATTATACACTTCGATGTATTATGGTCCAATGAGTGTTAAGACACATGTAGGTGTCTTCTACTTCATCACTTTTATCGATGATTAATCACGATATGGTTATCTGCACCTTATGAGGTACAAGTTTAAAAGTTTTGAGAAATTCAAAGATGATGCCCCTGAGTCATTCTTTTGGGACCATGACTCGTTGACTAGTCAATCTCTAGGCGTCGTCTCAAAGAATTCGAGCCACTCCTTTCATTCGGCCTTTTCAAATACTGCATTATAAGAGGGGTAAGCATCCATTCCTAACTTCTCTCTGTATTTCGGCAGGGCTCCAGCTATCAATTTTGCGATCATCTCTGGCAGACTGAGACGATCTTTCAACAACACCTGTGTAGCCATCCATCTGGTGTAGTATGACTTGAACAACTCTCCTAGTTTCTGTCTCATGGCCTCCAGGTTTTGCATGGTCATTTTCATCTGAGAGTTGAAGCCATACTGATCTATCAAGGCTGCTGAAAGGCGCTCCCAGTTTTGGGACACCTCCGGGGGTAGATTGTTGTACCATCGGTTGGCCGGGGCTGCCAACGTGACTATGAACATTTTTGCCAGCATTTTGTCACTGACTCGTTGGGCTCTCATTACCATTTGGTAATTAGTTAAGTGGGCCTGGGGATCGCCTTCCCCATTAAATTTCACTATCTCTGGCATGTTAAAGTTCTCAGGGAGCCACTCATCACTTGGTGCAGTGGGTGGCACCGGATAGGATGTGGCTTGGAAGCCTGGGAGCTATGATGTGTGGGTTACCAAGAACTAATGCCACAGCTCTTCCATACTAGGTTGGGGAACCGAGTAACCCGTCCCCTGCCTGGCTAAACCATTGAACTAATTATATGGAACCTGGAGATATATGGGGCCTCTAGGAGGAATTGCATAAGTTGGTTGAGGCGGGAATTGACCCTAGTATTGCATGGTCATGGTATTGACATTTGCACCATAATCGTAAGACGGAGCTTGGAAATTTGGGAAAACCCAGGCCAGAGGATAGGACTTCTGCATGCTTGGAATGAACACCGAAGATGGTGCTCCCAGCCCTGCTGTGGCTGCGAGCTGCTGAGACCCCTGATGATAACTCGGTTACGCGGGCGAAGCTGGTGGTTCTACGATCAACTGATCCGCCACTCCTGTCACTTGACCATTACTGCTCGTCGCTTGGCCCATTCCGGAACCATTATATCCAAATTGAAAAGGGGACTGTGTCTGAGGGAATGTGGGCCCTGCCTAGCCAACTTTGAATTGGGCGCTAGGGGATGGGAGGACATGAGGGATAAAGCCAGGTCTCCCAGCCACAGGGTGGGTGGTAGTAGTAGGACCTTGGAGGTTACCGATGGGCTCCTGGTCTGACATCTTACCCTTTGGCTGTCTAGGGCAAGAATGGAACTGGATAGGTTGAATGAACTGGTCACTGTGAAGAAATGCGTTGAGAGCGTTGGCTATTTCTTGGCCTATCGTAGACTAGGAGGTAGCAGGCCCACCCTAGTCTAGTTGATTAGTTCCCCCTGACACGTTCTGTTAGTCTACCATTCCACCAATTTTCCTTGAGTTGTTCACTAATCTTCATCCTGAGCTGAACCTTGAACTCGAATCTGAACCTGAGTCCTCATTGGAATCCGTGTGTGGGAGACGCTCTACAAATGATTCTGTTTGGTGAGCCATGATGGGAGAGATTTGAACGAGCCGATGACCCGACCGCTTCCAAGATTTAACTAAAGCAAGGATAATTTCTATTGTGAGAAGTGAAATGCATGCTTGACCGACTATGGACTAGTGCATGTAATGCTTATGAAATGGATGCAATATAAAGGTTAGTATGCCATGATGCGATAAAATTCATGTTTATCAATCCATTTGAAACAAACACGGTTAGTCATTAGTAATAAAGACGTAACTCAAATGATAATAAGACTTGACCCATGTGCTGAGGGCTTTAAGGTAACCCATGTTTTGCCAATCTATTTGAAACAAAATAGGTTGATACCGTATTACCCGTGTGGTAATAGGCTTATGGTTGAGGTGTGACTCGTGTTTTGCCAATCCTTTTGAAATAAAACAGCAAAGTTTGCCTATTACTCAAGTAGCAATAAGCATTCCAAAGTCATTTAAGGGGGTTGCATCCTGGAGATGCAAGTATGTGTTTGCCAATCCTTTTGAAACAAACAAACCGAAGAAAATGACTAATTGTTGTATATTACCCAAGTGATAATACACTTTCGAATTTTGAGAGCTCATCGCCAAGGATTACTCTTAGTGAGTCTGAGTTCGGGTAAAAACATTGCATCATACCCTGTGAGGTACTGAGTAATCAAATGCCATTTTGGCAAGAAAGGTGGTAAGTTTGCCAATCCTTTTGAAACAAACAAACCGAAAAAAAGGATAAACGGTCGCGTATCATCCAAGTGATAATACACTTTTGAATTTTCAGAGTCCAAGTTCGGGTAAAACAATGCATTATACCCTATGTTTTTGGGAGTGAGGTGTTCCAAGAGATTAATGCGTGAGAACACAAACATGGGTGACCCTAATCTTAGGTGACACTGTCTCATTGTGTCTCTAATTCTAGGTTCGAGTTTAGGTAGAACAATGTGTCATACCCTAGGCTTAGAATTTCATGAATCTAAGCGGACAGAGGTTTGAGTGCTTAGTAAGCACTATTTTGAAATGGGTAGGTATTTGCCCCATTTGGGCTTTTGGTAGGTGTGATTGCCCTGGAAGGGCTGTGAATTGGATGTTGATTGGACATCTCAAAGATGATGTGTATGGTAACACAATCTATAGTGTTAACTGTGTGATATTGACTTGGCATCATAATACGAGTGTGTGCATTCAAGAGTCTGCACAAAAATTTGTGGTTAGTATGACATTTGTTTAGTAACAATTGGAAAGCATATAGCATGCAACGTCCAAACTTCCAACCTTATAACTCCCGCGTGTAAGGTTAGGCTCCTAAGTCTAGGCTTGGATCATCTTAATACCGTGAAGTATTAAGGAGTGAACCTGCACAAAAAGATGCATTTGTTTTGGTAAACCTAGGGAAAGTGTTTACGATTTCCTTATATGAGCTTGGTCATGGTTGTTGATGTAGAAGGTTCTTGTTGCACTGTGATACACTTTTCCCCCTTTTTCAAGAGGGTCCATGCGGTATGGCAACAAGTGATCCACTTGCTAAGTTCCTTCGATCACCAGGGGGTCATGAAGTATACTTTCACAAGCTTCTCGGTCAAATAGGGCACCCTAACCTTAATGGCTAATCCATCTAATGAATATGCTCTATTCGATATTTTAAATGTGGTTTAACTCATTTGACGAATTTTCAATACTCATCGAAAAATCTATTAAACTTTTAAGTTTAAAAGACATCCACAGCAGAGTCATCATTGTGAACGGATGACGTTTCGGAGGTCCTGCGCGGATGTCGGGAGGTGCCGGCCTCATGAGATGGGGCGTGGGGTTTTCGAAAATGATGCGTTAAAAGAGCATGTTGGAAAAGAGGTTCCCATGAAGGAGAACCATGGTTTGTGCTTGAAAATAAATGGGTTCCAAGTACAAAAGACTCAAGATCAAAATCTCTAGTCTATGTTACAGAGTCACCACCCGGACCAGCTCTTCCGGGAAATTTTGGTACAACTTAGATCCATATGCCTAATCCATACCACAAAGTAGAGATTCAGGTCCGGGATGAGTTATCTATTTCATCGTCATTTGAGTTAAATTACACTATGAATGAGAAACCATGTTTATAATATTCGAACTAAACTAGATGTTTTCAGTTTAGGCTTATCATGCATGCATAAAATGGTAAATCCAAACATCAAGCATTAAGTAAAATGCAAGAAGTAAATGTGGAAAAAGTAAAGATTAAAGGTTACATAACCTCGGGGGATGCAACCGCCTGCCTAATCTATGAATTATAATTCTCATACAAATATATACAATACCCGAAGGAAATTAAATCCTAGGCATACATCTAACCTGCATCCACAAATGTCAGCACAGAGAATATCACGTATGTTCAATTTTGATTTTAGCAAGGCACGTGTGGCCTAATTAAAACATCGATGGTTCAAAAGTTGTTATTTGGAATAAAAATGATTCATTTTTATTTACACATATGTTGGTCGATTTTATTAATGAAAATGACCGCAATGCAAAACGGTGAGGACTGTTATCCAAGAATATGTTTTATTCCCTTCATAGGGGTGACCTAAAACAAGATTTAGAAATTTAAATCTACGCCAAACATGCACAACATAATCATCATTCGGGTTAACAATGGTGACGATGTCATTCATATCGTTATCAACTTCCCTATGATGGACGATATTGATATAAATGGCCCGAAGCACTTCCGTTGCAACTCTGAACATTAATTGACAAATCAACATGTTAATAAATCACATATAAATCCAAAACAATTATAAATTAGAGGTTTGTTGCCCCCAATGACGTATTTCTATACTTAGGATGGTCTTAGCGGGTCATTTCGGGTTTAAAAGGTTCGAATCGGAGCGAAACGAAGCAAAACTTCATTCTGCCAGATTGATATCATTATTGGCATCACATGATATAGTTGAACAGTATCAGGTGATATCGTTACCGATATCGATTTTCCATACCTGCAGTAAACATGCGAAAATAGTAGAAAACAGCAAAAAACAATAATCCAACTTCAAATGATCATAACTTTTGCTATACTTAACGAATTTTGATGATCTTTATCATTCCGAAAAGCTCAAGATGTTTAGAATATGTTAATGTAAATAAAATAACAAAAAAGATTTAATATCATATTGAAAATTGCAGGAAACAGAAAGGTGCGTAAAAATGGAGAAAACAGAAAACAAAATGAAACTTCAAAACAAACAGCATATAAATTTAAGCACTAACTCTAGGAACTTAGAGGCTTACCCTATAGCTGTAAATCCACTTTTTTTGGTCCATGAAAACACCCGAAAAGTCCTCCTCATTTCTTTAGTTCAGTTTTGCGATTTTCGACGAAATCGGAGATTTATAAGTCTCCTTTTTGAGGGAAGGCAGTGCTTCCTAGATATGATGTGTAAAATGAGAAAGGGAAGAACATGAGTTACTTCTTCCCTTGGGTTTAGATCTTAGAAGTGCTCTAAAATCTAGGAGTTTTGAAGTTTTTTTTTTGTTTGTGTTTTTGGGATTTTTCTTTGGTTTTTTTTTTTGACTGGGATTATGAGTCTTCCTTTCTATGAAGACCAGCCTCTCTTCTCTGAATTTTTTTTTGCTGAATGCTTCCCCCCTCCTTTTTCTTTGTTGAAACTTTTTTCTTTTTGTGGACTCCCTTCAATCTAAAAGTCCAAGTGGTTCACCCACCAATTTTGTCCCATTGCCCCATTTTTCCACCCATATCTGTTGGCAGCCAGTTAACAGGCTGTTTAGAGGCCAAAAGTCTGGATTTATGGGTGGAAATTGGGTTTTTCGTTGAATAATACCTGCTTTTTCTGACTGTTTGTAAACTCGATATCGTTAATAATAAGGGTCGATATCATTAACGATAAGGGTTGATATCGTTAACGATATCCATCCATATTGTTAACGATATCGAATGGTCCAGCATACTTTTCTTGGTTTGGGCTTTTAAATAGGAAATGAGACCCAAAGAAACAAGGAAAATGATTTTCGGATGATTTCAGGACCCTGCAAAATGTGAAAAGCTAACAAGGGAAAAATTATAGCTTCATCATCGAACTCGCGAGTGGGGAGTAAAAATCCCGTGCTCACAGCGAGCTTGCCAGACTGGCTGGTGAGCTCGCCAGTCAGTTTGGTGAGGCTGACTCGACAAACTCTTCGATAAGTTTTAGATGTTCCAGGTTTTTTTCCTATAAATTCGGGACATTTTTGGATTGAAGGGGGCTCGAAAATTCAGAGAGAAAAATCCTCTCTTTCAGATAAAAAAAATACAATCAATAATTTCTTCTTTTCTTCTATTTCTTACTTTCTTCTTTTTTTTCTTGGATCCAAAACACATTTGGATCCCAAAATCTCTTCATCTTTTTCTTTATATCCTCAGATATTCTCGGGTCTAAAATAAATTTAGAACCCGAGTCTGATTATCTTTTGGATAAATAAACACGTATTTTCCAATTAAATTACAATAAAATTCCAAGAATTAAACGAAGATTTTTTAGACTTTTACATCAACAATTTCACATAAACTAAAGGACGAGGAGGATTTCCAAAGGCCGAACGGATACGCCGAAGTGGATTCATTCCGCAAGGGTAAGCCTCTGAGTTCCTAGAGTTGGGAATTTCATGCTTCATCTGCTTTCATCTTCTTCTAATTTTATTTGTAGACCTAGGAATTATTTTTACTCATTATTGTAAAAAATGTTGTAATTCTCTCATTCTTCTCTTATTTCTTTTTAATTTTTTTAGAATACCCCCATGAAGGGAATAAAATATATTCCCTGATAACAGACCTCACCTTTTTCCATGCGATCATTTTCACTAATAAAATTGGTCAACATACGTGTAAATAAAAATGAACTATTTTTATTTAAAATAATAACTTTAAACCATCGATGTTTTAATTAGGCCACACGGGCCTCGCTAAAATCAAATAAAACATATGTGATATCCCCTGTGCTAACCTGTATGGATGCAAGTTGGATGTATGTTTAGGCTTTTATTTTTTCTTTGGGTATTGCATATATTTTGAGGAAATGTAATTAATAGGTTAGCGGGCAGTTACATTCGCTGATTTTTGGAAGCCTTGTAATTTTTATTTTCCGCGTTAATTTTCTGCATTTATTTATTGCTTTGTGGATGATTTATTATTCTGCCTTATGGATGGTTTATTATTTTGCAATATGTGAACCATGCATATAAAGTCTAAAAAATGATCTAAGTGCGAATATGCATAACTAAGAAAATGTGGTTTTCTGTAGATGTAATATAATATGATCACTTAAGAAATAAGCAACTTATCCCGGACCCGAGTCTTTGTGTTTTAGTGGGCCGTCCCCCGGACGTTAAGCCTCATAGGACTTTAATTCCTAGAAAGAGCTAATCCAGGTGGCGACTCCACACTAAGAGATGGCGATTCGGGTTTGAACCGATCTAAAATGTTTTCGCCCTCTCTTTTCAACCTTTTTTCCCTGGTCCCTGACCCGGTGCACCTTTTTACAAACACCCCAGTGGACCGCGCACCTCTCATTCTGCGAGCTCTCGGCCAACCACTCCATATCACCCACTCACAATAGGAGATCTGGAAAAAGCTGGATATTACCTATGAGGGGACCGATAAGGTCAAGGAGTCAAAGATCAATCTCATGCTGAGAGAGTATGAGATATTCTCAATGTGTGCTAATGAGGGTTATCAGAGCATGAATACCAGGTTCATTAACACTGTTAATGAATTGAAGAGGATTGGAAAGGAGTTCAGTGAGGAGGAGCTCATGAAGAAGATTCTTCGCACTCTTACAGTAGAGTGAGATTCCAAGAAGAGCGTTATCGAGGAGGCTCATGATCTTAAGACCTACAGCTATGATGAGCTGATAGGCACCTTGCTAACTAATGAGATGTCTTTGAGGAAATACTCATATGACTCCAAGAGGAATCGAGGCAAGGAGGGTAAAGCCATTGTCCTTAAAGAAGATTCATCTGATGAGTCCACTAGCTACAACTCTGATGAGCAAATGGCCCTTCTGACCAAGCATTTCAAATGCTTCATTAAGAAGGATGGGAAATTCAACAACAAGAAGAAGTTTCCTACTAAAATCAAGTCAACTCAACACCGGTGAGGAGTTGAGGAAGGACCGAAGAAGGAGCACGGCAAAGACATCAATTGCTTTAGCTGTGGAGAGAAAAGTTATATCCAGTCAAGTTGTCTAAATATGAAGAAGTACATGTTCAAGAAGAGGTTTTCCATGAAGAATGAGGCACTTGCTACCACTTGGAGTGATTCAAAAGAATCTTCATCATCTGATGAAGAAGCTACTGACTCAGCCAACCTCTGCTTGATGGCTATTGAGAATTATGGCGAAGGCTTAGCATCTACCTTCGATCGAGATCATTCGGTTGTCAACACTGAAGCTGAGCCCAATAAAGGAAAAGCTCCTCAAACTGAGGTACATTCTGAACTTCCTTTGTCCATTGACAAATATGCCTAGTTTCTCTTTGATGTTATGAAACTAACTAATAAATCAATGAAGAACATCAAAGAGATAGTGAGGAGAAGTGATGATTTGGAAGACACTAATGCTTCCTTATCGCTTGATATCCACTTTCTTTAAGAAAAAGCTGAGTATCAAGAATGTTCTATCAGTAACCTCACTAAGTAATTAGATGAGTTGGCTGCTGAGATAACGGCTTTAAAGAAGAAATAGGTTCCTCCTCAAGCCAATAGTCAAACTCAGAGTAACTCGCAATTCTAAGAGGAAGAATTCCTCTAAAAAGAAGAAAGCGAGCATGACCAAATAAAAAATGCTATGTGGTTTTTATAGGAAAGCTGGACATGCCACAGTTCTTTATCAGTATAAAAATGGTTATTACGATGAGTATGACTAGTCAAACCAAAGCACTGCTAACAAAGGAGGACCAAGTTGAAAAGCATGGGTACCTAATATGTGATTGTTTTGCAGGTGAGCCTTAGATCCGCTGATGAGTCTCGAATGTGGTATTTAGATAGTGGATGCTCAAGGCATATGATGGGAGATGAAAGCCAGTTTATCTCATTGGAATGCAAAAGAAATAGAAGTGTCAGTTTTGGAGATAACCAGAAAGGCAAGATTGTAGGCTATATCACTGTTGGTGTATCTCCTTCAATCGAGGAGGTTTCTCTTATCAAGGGTCTGAAGTTCAATCTGCTTAGTGTTGCCCAGCTCTGTGAAAAAGGTAAGAAGGTTATGTTTAACTTAGCAGGATGCTCAGTAATTGACTGTAAGATTGACTCAACTATACTCTTTACTCCCAGGATCAATAATGTCTATATGATTGATTTATCCCCTAGCTCTACTAATGTTTATCTTATATCTAAGGAGGATAAATAATGGCTTCGACATAGAAGGTTAGGTCATATTAATATGAACATTCTGTCCAAACTGGCCAAAAAGCAATTAGTTGTGGGTTTACCCAATATCAACTTTGAGAAGGATAAACTATGCTTTGCTTGTCAAATTGGTAGCAAGTTAAGAAATCATTTAGATCAATAGATAACGTAGTAACTAAGTGACCATTGGAGTTACTTCACCTTGATCGTTTCGGCCTAGGTCAGCCTATGAGCTTGGGTGGTAAGAGGTATTCGTTGGTGGTAGTAGATGACTTCACGAGGTTCACATGGGTAGTCTTGTTGAGTAGAAAAGACGAGACTTATGAATCTTTTATCAAGCTCAGTAAATGGATAATGAACAAAACTAAAGTTAAAATCTGTAGAATCCAAAGTGATCATGGACTTGAATTCAAGAATTTCTGTTTCGAAGAATTCTGTTCAACACATGGTATTGACCACAACTTCTCTTCTCCTCAAATGCCTCAACAAAATGGGGTTGTAGAAAGGAAGAATAGAATAATAGTTGAGATGGCTCAATCCATGCTGAGTGATAACAATCTACCAAAGTACTTTTTGAGAGAAGCTGTTAACACAGCCTGTTATATCTTGAATTGGGTTTTAATTCACCCAATTCTTGAGAAAACACCCTATGAGCTTTAGTGAGGGCAGAAGCGTAAGATTTCTCATCTCAAATCTTTTGGGTGTAAGTGCTATATTCTTAACACCAAGGAGCAATTAGGAAAGTTTGATCCTAAGTCTGATGAAGGTATCTTTTTGGGATACTCAACTAACAGTCAGGCATATAGAATATGTGTCAAGTGTACCGGCCTTTTAAAGGAGTTTATGCATATAGATTTGGATGAAACTAACATTGCAGAAAGATGTCCCTCTAATGATGATGAATGAGTTCCTCGGTTTTCAAATCAACTCAGTATGCCATAAGTTGTGCTACCCAACTCAGCATAGAAGCCCCCTGCTAAGGAAGCCAAAGATGATAATGAAGATCTTTCTATCAACTTCAATGATGGCGAATATCAACCTCCACCTCAGCATCCAATTGTCGATCCTCCAGCAGCTAACCCAAGTCTACCAATAGAGATTAGAGCTCCTCGCAACCATTTGCTAGACAGCATAGTTGATAATGTTCATAATCCTATGATGATGTGAGGTCAGCTCAGTTGTATGATGAGTCATTCAACATTCATTTCATTGATCGAACCCAAGAAGTTTGAAGATGCAGAAGGAGATAATTATTGGATGATCGTAATACAAGAGGAATTGGATCAGTTCAAGTGTAATGATGTTTAGGATCTAGTTCCTAGGCTTAAAGAAAAATCAATTATCGGAACCAAATAGGTATTTAAGAACAAGCTAGATGAAGATGGCATTGTTGTCAGGAACAAGGCCAGGCTTGTTGCTCAAGGCTACAACTAGCAAGAAGGCATCGATTATGATGAAACCTATGCTCCCGTAGCTCATCTTGAAGCTATTCAAATTCTTTATGCTTTTGCATCCCATATGAATTTCAAATTATTTCAAATGGATGTCAAAAGTGCTTTCCTGAATGGATTCATTCAAGAAGAAGTCTATGTTCACCAACCTCTACGCTTTGAAGATGCGAAGAATCCTTAGCATGTCTTCAAATTGAAGAAAGCTCTTTATGGATTGAAGCAGGCTATAAGAGCTTGGTATGAGAATTTGATTAATTTCTTGATCATCAAAGGCTATGAAAGGGGTAAGGCAGATACAATTCTGTTTATCAGGTGAAGGAATGAAGATGTGTTGCTTGTCCAAATATACGTTGATGATATTATATTTGGAGCAACTGATGAGAAGTTGCACAAGGAATTCATTAAGCAGATCAAGAGCTAGTTCGAAATGTTTATGATGGGAGAGCTCAATTTCTTTCTTGGACTTCAAATCAAGAAGACTAATGATGGAATCTTCATCAGTCAGTCCAAATATGCCAGAGAAGTTCTGAACAAATTTGACATGGAACATTCAAAGCCAATGTCCACTCATAAGGCTGTGGATACTATCTTGATTAAAGATGAAGCTAGTAAACCTGTGGATAGCAAATTCTATAGAGGAATTATCGGTTCTCTTCTTTATCTCATAGCTAGTTGGATAGACATACAGTATGTTGTGTGCTACTATGCTTGTTATCAAGCTGACCATGGAGAATCTCACTTAGTAGTTGTGAAGAGGATTCTCAGGTACTTGTAAAGCTTGATTAAAGCAGGTATGTGGTATCCTAGTAGTTTAGATTTCACTCCTAGGGGATTTACAGATGCTGATTATGGAAGAGATAAACTCGACAAGAAGAGTACAACAAGAGGATGTCATTTCCTAGGAGAGTATCTTGTCTCATGGTACAGTAAGAAGCAAACTTCTATTGCACTGAGTACAGTTGGAGCTGAGTACATGGCACCAGGAAGTTGCATAGCACAATTGCTTTGGATAAAGTAGCAACAGGAAGATTATGGCATCAAGTCTAATTATCTCGAAGTTTTATGTGATAATAAGAGTGCAATTGACTTATTCAAGAATCTAGTTTAGCATGGGAGAATGATGCATGTCAACATCAGGCATCACTTCATTAGAGATTATGTGCTACGAGGAGATGTCAAGTTGGAGTATGTTCCATCAGAGGAGCAGCGCTCTGATATCTTCATCAAACCATTGCCAAAGGAATAATATTTTTTACTGAGGCAATTGATTGGTATGGCTAATCCACAATGAAGAAGAAGGATGAAAATCTTAAAAATTTGGCTAAGTGTTGGAGATCAAGCATGAGATGACACATGGATAACACCGTTAAGTCATTGAAGAAATGACATGAGGAACAGTTCATGTTTATTTTTTGAATCTGTGTTTTTCAAATTAACGCACTTGTGAATTGGAAATGTTTTATTTTAATCTCACAGTTCATCTAAGGTGGTTAATTTAGAGGTCAATCACAGCATTCATTGTTCATTAGAAGCTGAGATCGTGACATGTATAAAGAGAGTTGAGATCGTCTATATAAGTTGAACAAATGAAGGAAATGGGCCACTTGCTTTTTTCGAATTTGAATCATCAGAGCATTCGAACCCTTATTCCTTCTTCTTTCAATCCTCTCTCAAAATCTATCAAATGGCTAGAACCAAGACCACCTTCAGAATCCTAAAGACTATAGTTATGAAGATCATGGTGAATGAAGAAGGAAAAACTGAAAATTTTACTCTTGAAGAGGGCACTACTCTGGAAAGAGTTGGCTAGAAGGATGGCTTAGATTTTGATCCTATCTTTGAAGTGAACTACGAAGGATTGCTGCTCAATAAGACCATGCACAGAGTTATCAAGCAGAAACACCTCAATTCCTTCCTAAGGATGGAGGGTCCAGCAATCACAGGCCTCATTAGGTCTTTCTATACTCATCTCTACACTATAGAAGGTTATAATGATGTCCTGCTGATGGACTTTGAAGGCAAATCTACCTTGATTTGCTCACGGTTGATAGGGAGTATCCTTAACATGCCTAATTTATGCACCCAACTCTGCAAATCTGGCGATGAAGATGCTATTATTATTCCCGAGGATTAGGAACTCCCTGTCAATTACATTTCAAGGGAGATAGCAGCCAGCGAAATGTCATAGACAGCGAGGATGTGCCACGAGCTAGTGTTGAAGCTGTTGCTACCAAAAACATGCTCACTGACTAACTGCATATACTTCGAATGTTGTGTGGTCTACCATATGGTAGAGGGTAAGAAGCTTAATTGGCCAGTGGCGATTCTTCACCACTTGACTAAGCTGACTACCGTCTATCACTATGGTTATCTCATAATTGAGATTATGAGGGCAGTGAAAGTCGATGTGGCTTAGTTTTTGGGAGAGTCCAGTGAAATAATCCTGCCTGTGAAGAAATGGCTAGAGATGTCGCATTTTAGAAGGTTAGCTCATAATCAGGTTCATGCTAGGTACACCAAGGCTCAGCAAAAATGAAAGCTAAAAGTTATACTGACAGTATCACTTATGGACATCCGCAAAGAGGAGGAGGACTAATTTATAGTGGACTATGAAAGTGATGACTCAGATCAAGTTCCTGTTTCCAACATCTTGGGAAATGTGACCAACATTACCTCAAAAGTAGAGAAGGCTTCTTCCTCTGAGGCTAAGGGGAAGAGTCCAACTAAATCCAGTGATGCTGCTACTCAGCACCAAAGGAAAAAAATGAAAGCCAAAACCCATACCCAAAGGGAGGCTAAGGATAAGTTATTAGCTGAGTAACAAGTTGAGGAGAAAGAAGAAGAGGCTGAGGTCAATGAGACCCTGCACCAAAGGAAGCGCAAAATGGTATTCTCAAATGATACTAAGAAGCAGGACAAGGCCAAGAAGTCTAGAGATGAGGACTAGCTAGGTCCAATGCTGCTTAGAACACTTCAAATGTTTTTGCCAAACTTAAGGGCACTCAGCAAAAGCGTTCTTCCACCACAAGGCCACTACAAAAGAATGTGCAGGTGGTGAGCAACGAAAAGGATGCTGGAGAAACCCTTACCTTGATCCAAGAGGAGTTTGAACCTCAAGACCCTAGCATCCCCGCTCCCACATTCACTCATGTTGAGGAGCCTTCTTCTCAGCATGAGCAACCATAAGCTGATCCATTTTTAGGTCAATCAGTTAACCTAGAGGTTCCACAAAATCCCACCTCCTCATCTTCTCCTGTAAATCCTCACAAACCTTCCCTTGTAAATTCTTCTATTCCATCAAGTTCTACTCCAGTAGATCCTGCAACCTAAAAAAATCCTTCCCCTTCTAACTTTGTACATTCACCAATTCAAATCTCTTCACTTGAAAATAGAAATGATTCTTTTCCTCCATTACCAATACATATTTCTTCTACACCTTCTCCTGTACATTCTCATTACAAACATTCTTTCCAGAGCCATTGTACCTTCTATTCCACTCAAACCAACTTCTTCAACTGTACATGGTTATAAACCTACCTATTCTTCAAACCCATCCTCAACCCCCTTAACCACTCTGGTCAGGAAGTTCCCAATGCTGAGAACTCCGCTTAGTAGGGAAAAGCAAGTGGTCAGAATAATTAGGTAAATTTAATAGCCAGTGACGCACCTGAAACTAGTAGCAAGCTAGCAATGGCTGATACATCTTTCTTGGTGCAAATTCAAGAGTTAGCAAGGAAGCAATTCCCTACATTCAAGACTGATGCTGAGTTAGATGGAGCAGTAGGTAACATGCTACTTGCTTAAGAACTGACAGACTTATGATCCAGGCCCAAGGTGAAATTGCCTACATTCGAACCGCACACAAGTGTGCCTAGTGACTCTCTATACTTTGAGGAGTTTGAGAGGATCCAGGGTAGCTTGTTGGTTATTCGAAATCATTTGGCAAAAGAGAGTGCCAAAAGCCTGGTAGATAAGATAACACTAATCCTGAATGGGTTAATGGACTCTGCAGCCTAGCTTGGGGTAGTTACTACTTGTATTCTCACGTCTAAGGTAATAACAAATGCTATTGCAGGAAAGATAAAGAATAGTGTAGACACTGCAACTGAGCAGCTGAGTCTCTTGAGTACCAATATGGCTACTCAAGTGACACAGATCCATGAGCTCGGTAAGGAGAAAGACAAAATAATGAGGCTAACCGATCGCAAGATCGAGGACGTCTCAAAGGATGTAGCATCTACTAAGGACTTGAGCTACAGCATAGCAAAGTTGGTGGAGTCTAAGTTGCGGTTCTTGCTTGTGAATGATAACAAGTAGGATGAAGTCCTCAAGCTCTTAAAGAATATCTCCCAAAAGATAAACAAGGCCCCTATTGTGAACTTAGACTCTCTCAACTCCAAGATAGACACCCTTCAGCGAGAGGTCTCACATCACATAATGGAGAAAGTCTCATCATCCCAAAAATTTTTAGTCTCTGCCATGGGAAAGATTTTTCTAGACATGCCTATGCTGAGTGCGCCTCCAATTGAATCCCTTTGCCTTGAGACCAGAATGTCAATCCACAAGAAGCTAAACGTCATTAAAACCTAAGTGGATAATCTGATGAAAAAGCTAGACTCACTACCTAGAATGGGAGAGCTGGACTGAAAAGACATCGATTACACTTCTAAGTGTATTGAATCCATTGGTCCCAAGATTCTTAACATTGAGGCTTAGCCAAAGATTGCACTAATAGCAACTGACTTCCGTGGTCTTCTTTAGTATTTTTAATAGTTTGCTAGTGAAGGTTTTCACTAGATAGGTCATCTCTCCCGTTGCCACCATCTTCTTCTCAACGAGCTAAAGGACTAAGAATTCCTCTCAACACAAGGCAAGGAGAAATTAGAGTAGGAGATTTGCCCGCAGATCATTGGCCAGCAAGAGAGCTTCCAAACTACACTTGATGCCTTTAATATCTGTCTTGATCAGATTGTTAAAGGTCAGATAGCAAAGGAGGAGAAGGTAGCTGAAGATGCGCTCACGATGGTAAATCTTAAACAAGGGATCTCTTCTGAGGCATTCTCATCCATTGCATCCTTCAAACAGGCCAAGACAGGATAAAAACAAGACTGCAGGATCTTCCTCTTCTGTGCATAAAAGATAGAATAGGTCATGATCCAACAGATGTAGAACTTGTAATAGGACTCATTGTAATCTTAGCTCAGGACATGCTTTATTTACTGACTAAGTCATTTTGATATATTAATAAAATTACAAGTTCCTACCTCAAGTTAAGACCTTCTTAACTTTTCATGCTGGGTATGTTTTCTATTGTTTTCTGTTGTGCATGTAACCATGTGATTGTTCACCACTTTTCTACTAATAAGTTTAATAACTTGTTCGCAAGATTTTGGCTTTAAAGTATAGGTGCTGTCAATGCCACTTATCAAATAGAAACACGATGATAACTGCAAGTATATAGTTGCGATGTAGCTTTAAAAGATATCGATCCCACAGGGAAGGAACTAAAGATCAATAAGAGAAATAGAATAAGCAAAAATAAAATAGTTTGATTTTATTTTGGTGGGTTGGATTGGTTGTTAAATGGATAATTGAATAGATAGATTAGAGTAGAAGGAATCAGTATAGATTAACACGATGAATAAGTATAGCAAAGAAAACATACAAAATTATCAAAGATATTACGTACACTAGACTACTTTAACAAATTCGGTTCTAGATACTCAAATATTTAATTATTCACCGTAGAGCAACGCATGAAATGACTTTTCTAAATCTAGTGCAAAAGAGTTAAGACAATTATATAAACCTAGATAACAATATTACTATGCTTAGTATGGGTCGCTCTCACATAGCCATATTTAGCAAATTCCCATTCAAAAAATGTTGGCTCACTAAATAGCGTTATAATCACAGATCCAGTGATTATACACAATCTCGTTAACCCCTAAAATACTCTTAAAGTTAATTCAAAAGCATATAACTTGATTAATATAAAAGACTCAACATGAAATACACATTATGACACATAGACATATCATAAACTTTGAATTGAAAAGTGTAAGTAGAAAGCAAAGCAAAGTTGTAAGGTATGCAAGTGAAAGCTAAAGTTGATCAAATCGTATCCACTCTTTAATGGGAGTCATCAATTCCTGCAATTCCTGCGTCTGCTTTGAATTCGGTCTCAACTCGTACAGAATCTCCGCTAGGATGCTATTCTTTGTGAATATCGAACAAACGAATATTGAAGAATGAAAAATTTTATTGATAAGTGATTGCAATTACACTTATACAATAATCGCTCGAATATGTAGAGAAATCTAGTGATCGAAATAACGTTCGAATCACTTTTACACTTTCTTGCTAACTTAGAATGAAGCGAAAATTATACAATTTTCTCTCTAGAACTATTTTTACACCATATAATTCTACACTTTCCTCACAAACACCAATTGTCATGAAAACGGTGAAGTTTGGAGCCCTATTTATAGAGTACGAAGGGTTGCATCCATCTAGACGAAGAGTCGTATCCATTGGTGAAAGATTGCATCACTTCTTTGTGATTGGATGAAAGACTTTTCCCTTATCCCCAATGGATAGGCACCTATTCATGATTGGTTGACTTCCAATAGGTGTCTATTAGTTTAAAAATTGATGGCGGTTGATCGATTTCATCCGGATGTTGAAAGAAGATAAGAGTTGACCAAAAACTGTCAAGTTCACGACCAAGAATATATGTCGCGATCGTGAACACTTGATTGGCATCTTTCTGTTGCGAAAGTTAACAAGTAGCGACCGCAATATGTGTGTCATAATTGTGACATGCCTTTTTCACATGATTCCTCTTTGTTATTTTTACCGATCTTTGACATCTTCGATCCTTTGCCTAATCGTTTAGTTCCATGCATCTTTTTGCACCTTTTTCACTCTTTTTTCATAGAATTCCACTTTTGATCATTTTACTCCTAAGATTTACCTTGTATCTGCATTTGCATAAAAAATAACTACATCACCTAAAATCTTTTATATGAAGTATAAAAATGACTTTAAATATAATGTTTAATGTGAAAAATTATTATAATAATAGGTGTAATTATACACTTATTAGTGATATAGGAAAACTTATAAAAGACCAAATCCTTAAAGATAAAGCTGAAGTAAAACAATGTCCCAATCAAGAAGAAATACTCTAGTATGGGGAAGCTGAGCAGCTTATAAAAGACTCCCTCAGTATGGGGAAGCTCAAGTTGACTAAGGGAAGTTACTCATTATAAGGGAATTTTACATCGCTTTCATGTATTCGGTAATCTCTAAACTATTTATTCAATCAACTTCTTCTACTACCTAGTTTTCTATCTGTCCAAAATGGGGAGATTGTAGAACCTAAGTTAATAGTACTTCACAGTACTGAGTAGTTTTGGAAATAGAAAACTATCTAGAATAGTGAAATTAATTAAGTACTAAGTAGACTCTTAATTAATAAAGCTAACTTGAGTTCATTCAAGGGAGAATAACTCAGTATTGCTGGATGATTAATAAAGTTATGACTTAGTGTAAGAAAAGCTGACTGTATGCTGAGTACAACATAGTTTAGAATTACATCACTCAGCTCGTGCTGAGTTCCTGATTTTATTTAATTAAAAGAATGTTTTGTATGACACGTAGAGACTTAATGACAAATGTAATACTAATGTTCTTTGTGATAGAATAGAATATTCTTTTAGTGCTTTCCAAGATAAAAGGTGCTCAAATTAACGAAGATTCTTGTGGTCCTCACAATGTTAAAAATATCAGTACGGTTGTCAGAGATTCCTCGCTATAGTCCAAGTATAAAGGAATTTCTATTATGTACTGCGTCTCAATTGTCTTCGCACGATTCTGCTAACGTCAACAAGGTCATCCAACGAGAAGACTCAACGTTGCATTGTAGCGTGCCTCTCTCAGAACCAGATTTCTTGAAGATAAATGGGAACTTGTCAAAAGAATTTTATCGTGCCTCAATGTTCAATTTCTATCTCTAAACGTTCTAGAATCTATCACCAACAGGAAGATTTGAAAGATTAAAAGAAATGAGAAATTGAAGATTAGCGATCTTGTAAAGTTTGCAATGGATACTTCGTAAAGCTTTAAAGTATAAATATAGAAGACTGGAGCAGACATTAAAATTTGGTGAATCACCTCAAATTTCATAAAAGCTAAGACGCTACGAAAATTACTCTAGCTTCAAAAAAATTCCACCGCAAGCAATCAACAAACATCAAAAGCCTTATCTATTTGTAATAGAGAGAAATTACTTAGATTAACATTGTAAGGATTCAACATTTCTATAAGTTGAATTCAATTCGCATTCTTATTTTAATCTGAGTGTCAGTTTGGAAGGGTACCCAAACTGAGTTGAGTGGTAGTTAGAAAGAAATGTATTTTCTATAATCATGTTTACCCACTGTAAAGGCTTCTCTTCCTATTGAAGGAATGACTCACTAGTGGATTAAACCTCAGAGAAAGTATCCGGGGACTGGAGGTAGGCCAGGGGCCGAACCAAGATAAATCTCAAGTGTTAACATTCTAACATTAAGCTTTTAGCTTGATCAACGATCAACTCATTCATCTCTCTCTCTCATTCATTATATTGCTTGTTATCCTATCTACTCTAAGTAAGTCTTACTCAGCTAAAGATTGAAGATAAATTGTGCCAACAAAGCTGAGCAGTTTATTCGTTTTTATATAGCACTCAGCACGCATATAAAAACCGAACTTGGCGATTAAACTTTAAAAATCTAAAAAGTAACAAAGATTAAGCATTCACCCCCCCTTTGTTGTTGTTAAGAGCCCATTTATGGACTAACACTTCCCTTGCGGGCTGTGCAAGTGGGTCAACCCACAGAGACTAAGGCTCCACGTGGGTCAACCTTCATGTGGGATTGGGAACTCCCCATCCCACATTTCTTAAAGGGGAGAATTTTTACTCCCCTTACTCTTATAAATAGGAGCCCTTTTCCTCTTTTTCATTTCACTTCATTTTAAAAGATCCTTTATAATTATTTTTTGGTTGGTCTATGAGTGGTCTAGCAGCCACTTGTTAACTAACAAGTTCTCCCTCCTTGTGAGGTTTTAGTTAGTGGGGTTTGTGTTAACTACTCATAGAGGTTATCCTAATTTGGAAGCATGTGCTAATAGAGTTCTATCTGATTATTTTAAGGGATCACTCTACAACTGCAAGGGAAGGTAAACATCAACTGGTAATGCTCTACACTTAGATGCTATGTCTGTTTTGATAAGTTTTCATTGAGCTAAAGCATTTATAGAATGTTTCATTTAAGATTATCCTCCCTAAGATTCTCTAGTATTTGTGAGATTTCTATAGCATCCCATTTCATATCATATTTACATTTAGATACACATTTTGTGTCATGAAATTTATTATATGGTATAATTATATATCATATATTATTTTGACATATTAATTTAAGTTGTATAAAGTACAAAATTTAATGTTTAAATAGATAGTTTCAGGATGGTATTTAGAGGAAAAATAATTATAGTTAATTAAAATATTTTAGTATCATTTGGAGTTATTGTTTATAAGAATTAGTATAGGATAAGTATGAGTATAGTATAGTATAGTTATAAGTATTGGTATTTTTACTTAATTATATAATGGGGGGGCAAAATTGTAATTATACTAAGATTTGAAAGAGATAATTTTTGATTATGTTCATAAACTCAAAGAATGACGTAGACCTTAGACTTAGAGGAGAAAGAGAGGAAAAAGAAGAAAACGGAAGAAGAGAGATCAAGAATCGGGTATGTTTTCAGTTTTGTAAGATGATTTTCATAGTGTTAGAGATAAAATCATAGTTAAGATGAAAATAAGAATTGTAGCTCTGTATTTTAGGGTTGTTGGTATAAAATTTGGGGATTTTTCAATAAGGGGATTTTGTTCTATAATTGATTGATTTCAGACTATCTAGAATAGAATAGTTACCGCAGCAGAGTTGGATTTGAAATTATGCTACGAATTCCATACTGATTTAATTGCTCTAAATTTTGAATATGTTGTTTATGAGTGTGTTTTTTGTAAATAGAAAAATGATTTAGGTCATTTGAGATTGTGTAGAAAATTTTATGTTTGTTTTACTAAGAGTTGCTTAGGTGAAAGGAGATAGAAGTAAGGTGTGAAAGATTAGTTTACCAAAATTTTGTATAATGATCAGATAGTTGCCAAATTTTGGTATGTTATATTTATGTGTGTTAGAAAGAGAATGGATGTAGTGTAGGTTGTTTTGTTTAGTATTTTGAATTTTATGAGTTTTTAAGTAAGGAAAGGTCTTGATAGGACCAGTTATGATTTTTTGCACGGAAATAACAGATTTAGTGTGTGAAAGTAAAAATTCACTTTAAATAGTACATATGTTGGACAATTTTGAAATTTTGATATGATATATATATATATATATATATATATATATATATATATATATATATATATATATATATATATATATGGAT
>CATIWQ010184330.1:0-17322 GCA_949673415.1 Euphorbia schlechtendalii | reverse complement strand
TTTTTAACTCCTGTCCCTTAATGTTAAAAAGTTCAAATCTTTAAACTAATATAATCACTCCACATTCAGCATATATTTATGAAATTCCATCTTTCTTGCAACTAACATCACATATTTCTTTAACTTCTGTCCCTTAATGTTTGAAAAGTTCAAATCTTTACTATACTTGATTGAATTTACCACATTATACTTGCTGTTAATGAATATTGACAGAAACCGAGCTTGATTCTCGATTAGTTGGAGTCGGCTATATGGATTCTTGTTCATTAGTACTATAAGTTATCGGTAAGGGCAATTTCAATGGTTTCCCATTTTGGAGATTTCTCCAAAATAGGGAATGAATATGGAAAATGGTCAAGTCCAACCATTCTCCATATTGTATATCCCCAAAATGGGGTTCCCTATACATAAAGAACCTCAAAATGAGGAATGATTATTATATTAATATATTTTTTAGTTTTGATTTATTTTAATGTGTATAATACTTTTTTGGTTATTAGGAATAAATTTGATGTAAGGAAATTAATTTAATAATAATAAAATATTATTACTTTATAGGAATCAGAAATGAGAAATGGAAAATGGAGAAGATAGTTAGGGCAAAAACACTGTAAATCCTGTAAAATGAGATTTGGGGAATGAAATATGGAAAAAATGGTTGGACTTGCTCTAAAGGACACAAATAACATTAAATTCCCTAAACACGAAACTAATTAGTGGTTTGAATTCTAATTTAGAGATAACTAACCAATAAAGCAGCAAATGATGCAAGCCGTTCACATTCGATGCATGCCAATCAACAAAAGTCATTGGATGCCTAGGCGATGCTGATGCAGAGATTTTTAAAACACTGCTTCACACAGTTGTTGGATTCATACTACAATCTATGAATATATATGCCTCACAAACTACTTGTCAAGCAACATGAATCCATGAAGTAGAAATATGTATGACAATTAAATAATTCCATTCGGTTTTTGGTTCACAAAATTCTTAATTACAAACTTTAGATATCATGCTCTTCTGCTATTAACAACAATTGAATAATGTACACCATAGAAAACCAATGTGCTATCAATTTTCAATTGATGAGCAATCAAGGCCAAAACCCCCAATTTAAATCAAACAAATCAAATTCAACAAAAACAAAGACCAACCCATTTCATCAAACCACATTTCCCATAACCTCAGCAAAAAAAGGCCATCACTTTGCACAAGAATCATCAGTTGGAATGAAAGAACAAGAAGGATCTAAATGAGGATTACATTCTTTGGAGTAGAAATCATTGTTCTCAATCAAACTCCTCAACATCTCAAAGGTAAATTTAGCATCATTAGGATCACTTGTAACAGATTCAACAGGAGATGATGATTCCAAAGTAGAACCTTGCTTAAAACAAAAGCAACTATAAACAAATTTTCTCTTACCAGAAATTTCAGAAGATGAATTGGGATTGGAATTTCTCTTATTTGACACTTTCCCACATGGGATTAATAATTTCGTTGCCTTATAAGGAACAAGAATCACCAATTTTGCCTCTTTGAAATCCCATCCTCCACACCCACATCTTCTCTTCCTCTGCTTTTGTATTTCATTCTCGGACATCAACGAAAGCACATCAAATCCAAAACTTTTAAACTAATAATTCAATCTTTATGAAGTAATTTAGAAACCCAATTGAGAGTTTGTGTGAATAGAAGAGAAACAAATAAAAATCATACCTTGTACCCAACCAAACAATAAAAATTCTATCTTTAATAAGTGAATTGAAAACCCAATATGAGAATTTGTGTGAACAGGAAAACAGGAACCCGATTGAGAAATCAGACAAAAACCGTGTATTTGATGGGTCAACATATAAAAGTTAAGAGGCTTTTTACCCAATTGGTCAATAGAAGAACAGTTGAAAGCAACAACTGCCTGAATGTCTTTGAGTTTGGGCAAAATACGTTGTTGCTGCTTTGAGTTGTTAATGTCTGTCAGATGTAAAGGGAAACAGAGGTTGAAAAGGTTACAAATTTAAACATGTTGTTCATGCAAAGGTTACATGTAACAGTCTACTGTTAGTTAAAGACTTTCCCAAAAGATGGTGTAATACTATCCAAATTATGATTCTGCTAATTATGTGGGATAAAATTTCTTTATATTTAAGCAATTAGATCACTTTTTTCGTGAATTATATTAACAGATGCTTTTTTTTAATATAAACTACTCCCTCCGTCTACTAAATATTATCATTTTAGAGGGATTTTATTGTTTTTTTTATTGTCATTTTGTATTTCCAAGATGTTTTTTTCAAATTTTCCATTCCTACTCTTATTAATTTATTCAACTTCCAGGATAATTATATTCTAATCTCCAATAACAAGAGAAGACTATAGATCAAATTGTTTTTATTGAATAAATTAATAATCTTGAAAATTGAATAAAACATTTATGAAAAGGTAAACTAGTAAATCATCACATTTGATTAGTTATTATCTTAAAAATTGTGAATTATTTAAAACGATAATAACGGAGGAGGGAGTAGAATTTATCATTGTTATTTCTTATGCAAGGAGAGATGTATTTAATGGTACGGTTGAAACGTCATAGTATTTTTGGTATATATTAATTGAATGTAGACACAAACCGAAACATAATTACAACCTTAGAAAGATGGACATGTCTCTCTGTATCAAAAAATTAGCTGATGTGTAAGCATGTGAGTAACCTAATTTTCATATCAACACGCAAAAATTAAACTTTGTCTTTTGCCACTTAGCGCTTGCGACTACAACTATTTATGGGTGTGGGTACTCGTCTGGTTGAGTTTGAGATCTTCATATGAATCAAGTTTAGATGCTTTTTTTTTTTTCATAAACATCATCAAGTCTGATTCCATAATATTCAAAGTTTTAGCATATTTTATGATGACCGTTGAATTTGTAGATTAATTTTCATACCATTGATCCCGTTTTTAAAAAAGCTAAAGTAATAATAATTTTATTTAAAACAAAGTTGGCATAAAATTTTCCTAAATCATTATGAGCATTGAAGTCAAACAAGATAAAGAATTTTTAAATCTTTTATATTAAAAAATTTCAAAAAGTAATTATATATATTTGTGATGTATTTATATATTATATTTAATATTTATTTTGTATTTTTTTGTTTTTGTACATTTAATTTTATTAAGTCCAATAATATATAAAAGAAATTTACAGAAGGTATTTTATGTAAAATTTATGCATATTTGTGCGCTTTTTGTTGGTTTATTTTTAGTCTAAAAAGTGAAAGAAGAAATTTTTTTTATGGTTTAGGTTTGAGAATAAATTTATAAGTCCGGTTCAATTTGAGCATCATAAACTCGGATTTAGTCATGTTCGAGTTGATATTTTAACCAAAATATACCCTAACGAACCCAAGCTCGAATCCTACTCGGCCCGACACGACGAAAAAAATAAACAATCACCTATCCCATGGAAAAGAGGAATTTTTTTGCATCTATGAAATGCTTGATGAAGGCCAAATACAAATAATGCCCAACAAGAAAAAGTCCTTCACATAATCACATTTGTATATTCATTATGGCAAAATAAAGGAACGGCGTCGTTTGGGAAATTGAATAAACAAAGTATAAAAGCAGATGACAACGATCCCATGAATGAAAAACGCTTCCTACCAGCCGCCGCCGCCGCACCCGCCATCAGTTCCTCCACCACCACTTTTACTAGCTCCGTCGACCTTGCGTAAATCAGTGTACTCCTCTTTGGCTTCTTCTCTCTTAAAATCATTGAGTTATTTATGTTTGATTCTGTTTTATTTCTTCAATTGTTCAAATTTAAATTCAAATATTATGCATCAATGTAGTTTCTTTCTTCACTCTAGCTCTGCAAATTAACTGTTTTAATCAATTTAGGGTTCACAAAATTATTGTAATTGATTCATAAATCATCTTAAACAACTTGTTGGCGCTGCTAATAACAAAAAATGTAAATTTGTTGTGATTACATGCCGTCAATAACAAATCAAGTAATTGATGAATTAGTTGCTCTTTGCTTCTCTAAGGAGCTTAAATGACTGGAAAAATGGCATCTTAACTAATTTGTTATTCAGATCAGTCCAATTGACTAGTTTTTGTATCACAAACTCTTTGATTATATGTGTCTCAGTATGCTGAATCTCCTTGTGTAATTTTCGCTGCTTTATCGGGTATTCTTTTGTTACAAATTAAGTATGTTGGGTCTTATTAGAAGTTATTACTCTTTCTTTATGCTATGATTCAATATCCTTCTCTTGAGTAAAAGATTTATGATTTCATCTGATATCATGTGACTGATGAATTTTAACATAAACTTCTGTTTATAGGACTATACCATTGCGATATGCTTGATATTCGCAAATCTTCGAAACATTATTAGCAGCTAAGAATGAAAAAACAGATCTTTGAAACTGTTTTACAACATCCTTGTACAACATCCCTGATGGTTCGATCAATGACAACTTCGGCTCAATATGTAGCATCTAGAGCTAGAGATCCGACTTTCGAAAAACTAATGGACAAGTACAAAAACCTCAACAAAGTCATCGCCATTCAAGATCTAATCCTCGCAAACCATTCCAACAACCCTCCGTCAGTTTCCATCCATTTCCTCAACAGGCTTTCCCAAAAGCTCCACCTCAATCGCGGCGCAGCCTCGTTCCTCCGAAAATACCCCCACATTTTTCACATCTTTTACGACACTTCAGTTTCTCAACCCTTTTGTAAATTAACCGAAAAAGCCTTTCACATTTCTTGTCTAGAAGCCGAGGCTATTCAAGCTACCTTGCCTGCTGTCGTTGGTCGGTTGGTTCGGCTTTTAACAATGTCCACTTCCAAATCACTGCCGCTTCGCGCGATCTTCAAGGTTTGGAGGGAGTTGGGCCTCCCCGATGATTTCGAGGATTCCGTGATTTCCCGAAACCCGCATCTTTTCAGGGTGTCCGAGGCTCACGAGCCAAATACCCACATTCTGGAGCTGGCGAAGGAATTCCCAAAAACCCATTTTGCAGCGGCGGTAGAAAATTGGCGGGTTTTTGAGTGTTGTAACGAGGAGTGTGGTGTTGACAGAACCGAAATTCGGTTTAGTTTCAAACATCGGTATCCTCCGGGGATGAAGTTGAAAAAGAATTTCAAGGCCAAAGTTAAGGAATGGCAAAAGTTGCCTTATGTCGGGCCTTACGACGAGTTTGTAGAGATTAGGTCTAAAACGGGACAAATGTGTTTGGAAAAAAGGTCGGTGGCAATAGTGCACGAATTTCTGAGTTTGACGGTGGAGAAGATGGTGGAAGTGGAGAAAATCAGCCATTTTCGAAAATGTTTCGGGATTGATTTGAACATAAGAGATCTGTTTTTGGATCATCCGGGAATTTTTTATTTGTCGACCAAGGGAAAGACGCATACTGTTTTCCTCAGAGAAGTGTATGAGCGGGATCGATTAATCGATCCTAATCCAGTTTATGATGTCAGGAGAAAGCTTCTTGATCTTGTTATTTTAGGTCGCCATGATTCTCAATGAATGAGCTTGTTATGCTTTCATGTTAATAAGTTATAGTTGTTTTTCTGTTTTGCTTTAAATTCTCAAGAACATAAAAAAAAATATTTGAAAGTGAGAAGCAAAACATTGAAAATAAACCATTAATTCATAATGTCATGAACTCAACAAGTTAATGAAATTAGTAACATAATTAAGATGAGCAATGTGATTAAAGAACACTAATCAATGAGCAACCATGAACAAAAAAATATGAAGGCTTCAAACTAAACCTTCTTTTTTTCATAGCCTTATAATTAGAACAAATCTTCTTCATCAGAACACCTTTAGCCACCAATATTCTCGCCGGAGCTGACTTTTCCGGTGGTGGTGGCGGCGGCTCTGGCTCTTCTTGAATTGTGGACAATTTATCCTTGAGAATCTCATGAATATCCTTGTTGGATTTTGTTCTCAAGATTCTTCTGCTATTTGTACATGGAATCACTCCACATTTTCTTACAGATTCTTCCCATTTTCTTCTAATTTTTTTTTTTTTTGGTTTCAACAAAGTTAGAATTAAGGGAGTTAGATGTGCAATTAATTATCGTGAGCTTTTTGTTCTTCAGTTCAACCGGCATGTGTATTCCGATAATTCATCAATTTTCAGTAGTAGTTGGATCAAATAAGCCGAACTGGTAGACACAACACAAGAAAGTTACTAGTGGAAAGTTTTTACATAGTGGTGGGAAACACCAACAGAAGATTTTATATATAGGTTACATGATCATCCTTGGCCTGATAATTTTCAATTCAACTATTTATGCTATTAGGATAAAGACATGGATAAGAATGTCATGCATGGACAAACGGTCATTTCCTTGTTATAATTAGTCCCTTTTATCTCTTAACACCTCGCATTGATATATATTTAATTAAAAGGAGAGGAGTAAAGGTGTAATTAAACACCATCTTCCCCTGAGATTCCACCAAATTGGTGGTATCCAATTTGGGCAAAATGATTGGAAACTAAAGGAGCGAGCTCCTCTCATTTACATTTCACTGTAGAGACTTCATCTTCCCAAACATTGAAAATCACTTTCCCTCATTTCAATTCCTTTCAAATTCTGCTTCCCAAGCAAAGCCTTACATTCTACAACCCTTGCAAATCCATGTGTTCACAACTTGCTTGAAGCTCGTATGGCACGTGCAGGATGCAAGTGGAAGCTTTCTGTTAATGGCAGTTACCAGACTTGGCTATATAAGAGCAAGTCTAACCATTTTCCCCGTATTTCATTCCCCAAACCTCATTTTGCAGGATCTATAGTGTTTTTACTCCAACCATCTTCTCCATTTTTCATTCCCCAATTCAGATTCCATAAAGTAATAATAATTTATTAATTTCCTTACATCAAATTTATTCCCAATAACCAAAAAAGTATTAAACACATTAAAATAAATCAAAACTAAAAAAATATATTAATATATTAATCATTCTTCATTTTGGAGTTCCCCATATATGGGAAATCCCATTTTAGGGATATACAATATGGGGAATGGTTGGAGTAGACCATTCCCCATATTCATTCCCCATTTTGGAAAAATCCCCAAAATGGGAAATCATTGGAGTTGCCCTAAGAGAGATCTTAGGTGTTTTGGAGGTCAAGGTCTTAGAGTAAGTCCAACCATTTTCTTCATATTCCATTCCCTAAACCTCATTTTTGCAAAATCTACATTGTTTTTGCTCCATTCATCTTCCCTATTTTCCATTCATCATTTTTAGATTCCAATAAATTAGTAATATTTTATTATTATATTAATTTTTTTACATCAAATCTATTCACAATAACCAAAAAAGTATCAAACACATTAAAATAAATCAAAATAAAAAATTTATTAATATAATAATCATTCCTCATTTTGGGGTTCCCCATATATAGGGAACCCCATTTTAGGGATATACTATATAGGGAAGGTTGAACTTGACTATTTCCCATATTCATTCCCCATCTTGGAGAATCGGGGAACCATTGGACATGTTCTTAGTTTCTGTTTTGATTTAAATTGCATGTTAGGGTTTGTTCATCTTTTTTGAGTTGACTTGTAATCTTTTCATCTCTGTTGATTTGTTAAGCTTCAGTATTGTTAGTTGTTTACTGAATGCTAGTTTAAGAGACTCAGAGTAGTCTTCATCTTCTTGCCCCAAATTCTGTATACCTTGCTGTGATTTCCGCCATTAATAAGATTGCCGAAAACCTTGCTCCTTGGACGTACTCTTATAATTGGCATGGATTGTAAGTCCAATCAAGAGGAACCGAGTAAAATCTGTTGTTCTTTCATTTCTGCAGATTTGTATATTTATATTTGTGTTGTGTTAAATCTGTATTTTTCGAGAATAATTCCCTGGTAGCTCAATAAATTAGTCAATAAATTAGTAGCTCAAGCCTAGCAATTGAGCATAGTAAATAAATCCCATCATGGTTCAGACTGGGTCCATTTGAGCACAGTCAACAAATTAGTAGCTCAAGCCTAGCAAACCTATAAATATAAAAAGGAAGGATTAAGTTCAGATCAAGTCAAATCTATATAAAAATATCAATCTCAAGACCGCTCCGTGAATCTATGTATTAATTTTATTTATAAAAAAATATAATATTTATATAAAAAATATTAATAATTAAATTGCAAATAAAATTGTAATATAAAGCTAAAGCTAAATTTTACCAAGAAAAATAAGAATAATCACATAAATTTTTTAAGATTATATATAAACCCCTGCAATCACTATTTGTAAAACAAGGGAAACTGTAATGAAAGCAACAAAATAAAATTTAATTATAAGGAATGTGAAAAATATTTGTACTTTTAATTCTTTTAACTTTTGTATTGTAATTTATTCGTAAATTACAATTCACTAACAACCATTTTCTCTCTTAATTAAGTGAATTTCTTAACTTAAAACAACTAAATCTCTCGAACCGTTTTTCCGGCACGATTCTTTAGAATATTTTATTCGTTTCATTTTTACTTGATATACTTTCGATAAAAAAATCGAAAATAAAACCGGTGAAAAATCCAATTTTCCAGGTCGTATAATGCAGCTTATACGGTTTTGTAAATTGGTATAATGCCGTTATACGAGATTTCTTTATTACGTGATTTTTTTCCAGGTTGTATAACGCATCTTATATGAGTTTGTATTTTGGTGTAATGTCGTTATACCGTATTTCTTTTAGTGAAATTGCATTATTTTTTGGATAATTTTTCTTATACGAGTTTGTATATTGGTATAATAATATTATACCGAATATAACACAAGTATAAAATGTTATTATAACTTGTATAATACCCATTATACCAACTGAAAATCTTGTATAGACACATTTCCAGGTTGCATAATTTATATTATACGAGTTTGCATTTTGGTATGATATTCATTATACCAAATTTCTTTACACGTGATTTTTTCCAGGTGGTATGATGCGTATAATACGAGTTTTCATTTTTGTATAATGTTCATTATACCATTTTTATATAGGTGGTATAATCTGTATCATACGAGTTTGCATTTTCGTATAAGCCGCATTATACGACCTGGAAAATTCGAATGTTATACCAATTTTTATTTTTGAATTTAATTTGTTGAAAGTATAATATCGAGTTGGATCTTGTTTTAAATATAAAAATGAAAAAAATAAAATCTTTTGAAGAAACGTGTCGAAAAAATTAATGGTTTAAGAGATATGATTATTTTAAATTAAGAAATTTAATTAATTAAGAGAGCGAAAATGGTTATTACAATTAACACAATATTTCACGTATTTACTACAAAATTGATCTTATTTTGATATTTTCTTACAAATGACGGATTTAAATTCTAGACTGATTATGGCATTTGTAAAAAATGCCAAAAGAAAAAAATCCAAAAAAATCGTCTCTCCTCCATCTCTTCCTCTATTTCTCCGAATTCAAGGCGCAAGACCATTCTCCATCAAGATGTCAGATTCTGGTACGGATTTACCAGCAAGGTTTGCGGATGTTGACGCCTCGGTTCTTGATGCCACTGGTTCTTGAGCCTCGCCGGAGGAGGAAGAACAAAGGGGGAGAAGGCATCAAATTTAAGATGAGTAGATGAGTACTATAGAGCACTGCCTTGATTCTTAAAGTTTGGTTGTTTATTTAGTAACGTCTTGAAGTATACTTTTAGGTTTCAGAATTTCCTTTGATGTCATGAATGTACTTTCACATTGTGAAATCCTCCTCATTGTCACGGCAAGGTCTCACTGCAGTGGGGAAGCCAGCTTTCAATAACAAGGGGGCAGATGAAATTTTTTGTTTCAACGACATAAACATCTAAGAAGAGTTTTTGGAAAATATTTATCCAAGTATAAGTGAAAACAAAAGAGAATGTAATTGATCTTTTTATTCAAAGAATTGATCAAATATAACATTTTCTTTTACAATAATCGAGAATTTTATGAATACTCTAATATTTAAAGTATATTTTTACCGACATATCGATTACAAACTGATAAATTAAATAAAATATCCCACAAAAAATTAGAGAAACGAAATTGGAAACAATGTACGTTACAAAGTCAAAGCAAAGCTGAACAAATAAATTTCCAAATTAAATGTATGTAAAATATGCAAACATAAAGCAATATATTTAGTCGCCAATCCTAGTTTTGCAAGGAACCTTAAATTATTCTTCATTTCTCCTTAGCTTTTTTTTTTTACTTTTCATATTCTCTGTTCTAAATATCAGATTTTTGCAATTTCTCTCCTTTTCTTCAGTTTTGTTCTCTTACTACTCTTTAGATCCTTTTTTTTGCCATCGAAGACAATTAGGGTGGTGAAATTTGATTGACATGAATATTCGGCTCTGTTTTTATGGTTTTAATTACGAAAGTAAAAGCTTAAGTGAACAAGCCGTTGTTGGAGGGGGTGTCGGAGGTGAAAATTGAAGGGTGGTGGCTGCAGTGGGAGTCAGGGATTCATATATTCCGGCGGAGAGGGGAGATGGCCGCCATCCTCCGCCACCGGTTCTCGGTAAAAAGAGTGGCAAGAAATCCAGCATTCTGCTTCGAAACCCGCATACTCTTAAGAGTTTCGGAAGTTGCTTTGATTCTCAGTCCTTAGACTCCATGGTTCTACAGTTGGGTCCTATGTATCTTTCTTCTCTATAAAGACTGAGGGAGAAAAATGACTGCATATACTAAGTCCATTTATGAATGTGTAAAAGTAGTTAGTAAGTTACACAGAAGCATATAATCTTGTTGCTCCCCTCTATTCCACTTCTTTTTACTTTTTTATCATTTTCTTTTGGCATCCTCCTAATCTTAACATAGTTTCTTCAAGGGAATACTCTTGATTAATTGCTTCTATATAATGGTTATATGATGCCCGAACCAATTTTGCTTTCTATGTAGCTTAATATTCGCCTTTTGATAAAAAGATTACAACAAGTATTGCTGAGTTCAATCTACTGTTGAAGGTGCTCTATTGCTGAGTTCAATCTAAGCTCTTTTGATTAGTCAGGCTGTGTAATTTGCTGTAGGTGTTGTATTGCTGAGTTCAATCTACACTCTTTTGATTAGTTCTTTTAATTAGTCAGGCCGTGTAATTTACAATGTTAAAGGTATTAGGTCGGTTGAACCCAGGGTTGACCATCATGTGATGGTTGGTGAGTTAAAGAAGCTATTAACGAATGTTGCTACCATTGGAAAGCTTGTTGAGATTGCGGTTTTACTGAAGAAATATGGTATAATGAGCATTATACCAATAATGCAAACTCATATATCTACTATGAATTATACAACCTGGAAAAAATAATGCAGAAAGAAATCTGGTATAATGAACACTATACCAAAATGCAAATTTGTATAATGCTAAAACACCTGGAAAAAATCACGCATAAAGAAATATGGTACAACGAACATTATACAAAAATGTGAACTCGTATAATACACATTATACAACACAATTCTTCGTCCGAACAGTTACCAATCACAAGAAAAGTTACCACTCACCATCTTTTCTCTTCGTCCAACAATCGCTCCAGTTGTCATCGTTGTCCACCACCACATCCAACACATCTCAAGAACAAAATCGCTAAAATCAATCATTCAATTTCACATTCCAAGGTTTTCAACAATTACTATTCAATTTTATTTCTCTATCGTCACAAAATGTTAATCCTCGGTCGACAGGCCATGGTGGAGGAATAAATCAGTAGCAGCAAACAACCAATGATGATGAATCCAGTCAGAACAACAACAATCGACAATGCCAAAAACCTAGAAACTTTTATATTTCGGTGTAATGGGTCTTATACAAGATTTCCAATTGGTATAATAAGTATTACAGTTATGACTGTTTTTTACTTGTGTTATATTCGGTATAATAATTTTATACTAAAGTACAAATTTGTATAAGAAAAATTATACAAAAACACACTGCAGTTTCACTAAAAGAAATCTAGTATAACATTATACCAAAATACAAACTCATATAAGACGCGTTATATAACCTGAACAAAATCACGTAATAAAGAAATCTTGTATAATGACATTATACCCGAATACAAACTTGTATAAGGCGCATTATACAACCTGGAAAATTTGAACTTTATACCAATTTTTTTCGAATTTTTTTGTCAAAAGTATATCGAGTTTAATCTTGTTTTAAAGATGAAAATGAAACAAACTAAATATTTCAAAGGAATTGTGTTGAAAATATTAACGGTCTGAGAGCTATGATCGTTTAAGTTAAGAAATTCAAATTAATTAAGAGAGAGAACGTGTTTGTTATTAGGTTGTTAGTAAGGGATGGTGTTCACGTATAACTACAAATATAAAAGTTGAAAAGTTCTATTTTAAAGGCTGCCGCCTTGATCGCTTAGGCGGAATTTTTTTAATACCGCTATGATTTTATATAATCGGGCGGTCCAAGACGTTTAAAGAGAAAACTGTTGTCAAAGTTGATAAAAGTGTTGTCAAAAGCTCAAAAATTTGTTGCCAAATCCCAAAAAAATATTATCAAAACCTAGAAAAGTGTTGCTACCTAGAATTTTAATTTTATTACATAAAAATTTATGTGTTCATTAAATTTATCATTATAATTCATTTATAAATATTGAAAATTATAAAATACTAATCCGCCTAGTCCCCAATTAGTCCCCGCCTAGATCCTTAGAAGCTCTAGCTGCCTAACTAGCGCCGTAAAGCCTTTTAAAACACTAAAAAGGATAAAATTACTAATAAATATTGTTTAGGACATATTTATTATTCAATCCAACTTTCAGTAATTCCTTACAATTCCCTCATATTAATTATTATTTAGGTCGGGCGGGTCAGACTTGAGTTTTTAAAAATTAAAACCAAACTCTTCTTATATTAAACTCTTATCTTATATTAGACTCGAGAAACCACGAGATCGGGTTGGACGAACCGAACCTATTCTCCAACTAATTTATCTAAACTCAACCCATGAAAGGCGGGTCAACGTACCGTGCCATGATGTCAACGTTCTTTATCAAAACCATTATCTCATTCCTTTATTTTTCTGCTAGCAAGGACATTGGACAATAGGTACAAGGAAAAAATTCATTTTCGATCGGTTAGAGTGGAGCTGGTAACAAATTCAACCCTCTTAGGGCATTTCCAACACCACTTCAAAACGGGGATGGAGTGAGATTTGAAGCTTCAACCCTGTTTCAAATCCCATCATAAATTTTGAAATTGCTATAATATCACTTCATATTTGAAGTGGTACTCTAACAACTTTAATAATATTTTTGTTTACTTTTTACCTTTTTTTTTATTTTCTTTTAATTTGATTGATTGTTTTTTATTTGAAGTTAGGTGAAATTAATTAAATAATAATATTTTATTTTAAAGTGAAGTGTTGGAGAATAAACACTGTAGTAACTTCAAATTAGAATTTGAAATGAAAATTTGTGATGTAAGATTGGAAATATCTTTACAAAAGCATTTTATTCACTTTAGTTCAGGTAAACAAAATCACAAGGCTACAATTAGGCCATCGCCAGGCAGAAAAGTTGTTCGCTACTTTTCTACTGATAATGCCAAGAACTTGTTCGCAAGATTTTGGCTATAACAAAGTTCTTAAATATGAATAGGTGTTGTCAGTACCGCTAATCAAATAGAAAAATGATGATAATGCAAGTATACAGTTGCGATGTAGTTTTAAAAGATATCGAACACATAGGGAAGGAATTCGGTTCTAAAGACCAACTAGAGAAACAGAACAAAGAAAATATAATGATATTTTTAGGGTTTTGATGGTAGAGTGATAATAGATGCATGAATAGTTTGGAGTAAATGAAATCTATATAGATATTTACTACAAATAAGTATAGTAGAGAAAAACATGCAAAATCATCAAGATTATTTAGTACACTAGACAACTTTAACAAATTCGATTCTAGACACTCAAATATTCAATTATTCACGCAGAGTAACACATGAAATAACTTTTGTAAATCTAGAACAAACTAATTATGACGTTTATAAGAACCTGGATAACAGTAAAACTATGCTTAGTACGGGTCGCTCTCACATAGCCATATTTAGCAAGTTACCACTCCAAAAATGTTGGCTCACTAAACATCATTATAATCACAGATCCAATGATTATACACAATCTTATTAACCCCGAAATCACTCTTAAAGTTAACTTGAAAGCATATAACTTAATTAATATAAACGACTTAATACGAAATACTCATTATAATACATAGACATATCATAATCTTCGAAATAGAAAGTATAAGTAGAAAACAAAGCAAAGTTGTCAGGTTTATCAGTGAAAGCTAAAGTTGATCAAACCGTATCCACTCTTTTAATGGGAGTCGTCAATTCCCGCAATTCCTGCGTTTGCTTTGAATTCGGTCTCGACTCGTACAGAACCTCCGCTAGGATGCTATTCTTTGTGAATATCGAAAAAACGAATATTGAAGAACAGAAACTTTTATTGATAAGTGATTTGCAATTACACTCATACAACAATCACTCAAATTTGTGGAGAAATCAAGTGATCGAAATAAGAATCGAATCACTTATACATTTTTCTCGCTATGACTTTGAACGTAGCGAAATTTATATGATTTCACTCTTAATCTATACACCACATCACCATCTGCTTCACTCACTACGAAAATGGTTGGATTTGAACCCTATTTATAGAGTCCAAAGGGTTGCGTCTGTTCAAACGAAGAGTCGTGCCCATTGGCGAAGGGTTGCATCACTTCAATGTGATTGGATGCAAGGTTTCATCCTCATCTTCAATGGAAAGGCACCTTTTTATGATTGGATGCTTCCAAAAGGTGTTTTTTAAATTCGTCTGACAGTTGATGGCGATTGATCGTTCTTATTTGGCGGTTGGTAGTTGAAAGTAGTTAATCAATAACTGTCACTAGTTGCGATCGGGGTTCACATGTCGTGATCGTGAATTATGATTTGTGACTTCTCCGTTTGTGAAGGATGACAAGTCGCGACCGCAAATGAGTGTCACGATCGTGAATTGTACAATTTCTTCATGATTCTTCTTTGCAACTTTGTCAATCTTTAACATCTTCGATCCTAAGCCAAATCTTTATATTCCACGCATCTTTTTGCATCTTTTTCACTCTTTTTGCATAGAATTTCATCTTTGATCATTTCACTCCAAGATTCACTTAGTTTCTGCACTTGCATAAAAACAACTACATACTACGTGAAATCTTTTATATGAAGAATAAAATGACTATAAACCACATCGTTTTATGAATAAAAATATCATGATAATAAGTGTAATTATACACTTATCACACCCCCACACTTAACTTTTACCTTGTCCTCAAGGTAAACACAACAGAAGTGTATAAATAAGTAATTCAAATTCGTACCTCATTTGGTGAAAGAATATTGTAGTGAGTACCATATTCCCACGTTGCACAAGGTTCAAGTAAAGTATATGAAATTTCTCACAAATTAGTAATGTGCAATTTATATAGTCCAGTTGTATACATTTTCTCTTAATGGAGGGCCAATTAAATTGCGTCTTCATATAAACATTATATGCTTGCTCGAATATTTCCTTCTCTCAAGTATAGTATAAAGTATAAAGGACAAAGGGAGCACACTTTGAAAAGATTGATCACACGGCTTTTTTAGGTAACCTAGGATGCTAAACACTCTTAGTGGTTGCATTTTATGCTCCATACCACTCTCCCCTTTTTTAGTGGTTGCATTTTATGCTCCATACCACTTTCTCTCATTTTTTTCTTTTTTTTAAGCATATGTTTTTGAAGTACAGATTTGTACTTTACACCCATTTTTCGTGCTATGCTACTTTCTTTTCACTTATTGAATGGTTGCAGTTTTTGCTCCGTACTATTCCTCACCTTTTGCATAACTCATTGGTTATCCTCTATTTCTTTTGATTTTTCTCTCAATACCCTCATCCTTTATTGATCGCTTTCAAAGTATTATGGCTATAGTTTCCCTACACTTTAGATACACTACGTATTTGAGAATAGCATTAAAACTCATAGTAAGAACACTACTAGATATTAGTCAACTGAAAACTTATCGGTAGCATTAAACTAAAACTATATAATTTATACTAATTCATGTTGCATTGAAATATATATCGAAACTTACTTGGAATGTTGCTATTGAATGTTACTCACCACTCATCGTTGCCAAATGCTAAATGTTGTACCAATCTATGAAGCGCTCACACTTTCAATGTGCGCTCATACTCGAAACAAAAATTTTTGTTCAAAATTTATACCAACATCGAACTTGTAGTACCTAACACTCAAAATAA
Source organism: Euphorbia schlechtendalii (assembly GCA_949673415.1). Classification (NCBI taxonomy): domain Eukaryota; kingdom Viridiplantae; phylum Streptophyta; class Magnoliopsida; order Malpighiales; family Euphorbiaceae; genus Euphorbia; species Euphorbia schlechtendalii. Next base: position 993 of record CATIWQ010184330.1, on the reverse strand, counting down.
CCTTGGAACATATGTTAGGATAGTATAGGTATGGATAATGTATAAACAATACAAAATCAAGAAAATTTTTCATTCTTCAATTTTTTAATTTTATTTGATTTATTTGGATTTTTATACAAGTGGCCCCCCCACACTAGAGAACACAATGTCCTCATTGTGAGAGACTTAATTAGAAATGAAACACACAAAGCAAATGAAAATCAAAGAAAATAAAAATAAAAAGAAAAAGAAATTTGAACCCTGTTATTTTAATTCTTCCGAACTTGAATTTGGAGGACTTGGTGAGATTTCCACATTCTGCTTCCTGAAGTACAAACTTAACTTCCGGTTCAAAGAAATGTTGGATTTTGTGAGTTGACGAACATCTTGTTGTATTGAAACTATATTAAGGCATGCTTGATTGACATCGTTCATGAACGTTCCTCTCCAAGTATCTGCATTAGCATGTGTACTCTTGGAGGTTTGTCTTGCTATACTACTTCCGAGTTGAACTTCTTCAATTCGTTCATCAGTTTGGTTTTCTCGAGAAGTAGATTCTTCTGTCGGCCTTATCTTTCTAACCCTTACTCAATACGGTAGAAATTGAAATTTCCCTTGCTCTTCTTTAACTAATCCCGTTCTCTTCATGTAAACTCCTCCCATAAAGTTGAACTTCTCTCTAGGACTATATCGGTATGCAGTCGGTTCTTCGCTCCTAAAATAATTCCGCAAATTGTATTCGCACCTCTAACTCTAGCCTTTTTATGTGTAGTAAGACTTGTGATGGATTCCAACATGTAAATAGGAAACTTTGGCTTTAATTACGAAACGGTGCACTCCGATACAACCAAATCTTTCATTGACACTTTGGTAGCACTAGTACAAAAATGGCCTTTTGGATCGGTCCTTTTACACTATTTGGATCGGTTTCTTACCGATCCAACAGCCGCCGATCCAAAAACACATGGACATTTGGATCGGTTTGAGAACCGATCCAATTAACCAACCAATTGG
>CATIWQ010184325.1:0-41328 GCA_949673415.1 Euphorbia schlechtendalii | reverse complement strand
TGATTTGAACCACTATTTATAGAGTGTGAAAGGTTGCGTTTATCCAAACGAATAGTCATGTCCATTGGTGAAGGGTTGCATCATCTTCAATGTGATTGGATGCAAGATTTCATCCTTATCTTCAATGGATAGGCACCTTTTTGTGATTACATTAACTCTAAAAGGTGTCTCTTCATCTAACAATTGATGGAGGTTGATCGTTCTTATCCGGTGGTTGGAAGTTGAGATGAGTTGATAAAATTTGTTATGATTCGTGAGCATGATATAAATGTCGTGATTGTGAATGTAAGTTGATCATGATAAATAGTCATGAGCGTGATTTGGCTAATCGCGAGTAAGAATCACGATTATGACATGGTTGTAACTTATGCTTTTCTTCATGATTCTTCTTTGTAACTTTATCGATCTTCAACAACTTTCATCCCAAGCCAATTCCTAGCATTCAACACATCTTTTTGCACCTTTTTCACTCTTTCTTCATAGAATTCCATCTTTAATCATTTCACTCCCAAGATTCACCTAGTTTCTTCACTTGCATCAATAACAACTACATACCACGTGAAATCTTTTATATGAAGTATAAAATGACTCTAAACCACATCATTTTATGAGTAAAAATATCAAGATAATAAGCGTAATTATACACTTATTAGAGCTATGTGGTGTAAAAACTACCCACACGTATTACTATAGATGGTCTAAAAATCCCTAGTAATAGTTTTATTCATATTAGACATCAATGAATCGAACAATAGCATGTGTAGGCTTCCTCCTTGGATTTGATCTAAGCAGCTGATCTCATGGGCTACAGGTGTTACCTTTAGTTAACACATGAATGTATCTGGGTAATACATTGGAGACCATTATAAGAAAACACTCAAAAATAACTATATCCATGTGTTGGTGTCATGTCTTATTATAGTAGTAGTATAAGTATCCTCGATCCTGAGATACTAGTTACCTTGTGTAGGACTTGTTATACTTTGGGCCATACTTATTCATAACTTGGTGATCAGGAATATACCGGTAATTATATGTATAGTGATGATCCATCGCCCCTCATATAGTGATATAATGGGAGTTGTACCTTAAGGCCTCTTATTGAAGTGACACACTCATGAATCTCTGATAAGAGTATGAGATTAATAGAATGGGTTTCTAGTCAATCTCGATACATAATGGCGAGTGGTGTTCTTCGTCTACAAGTTTAATTTTAGGATATCTATGGCTATTACATGAGCTAACACTAAATCGAGCTCAATAAACTAGATGGTACTTAACCTAATGGAAGGAGTGTATTGTACAAGTTACTATTACAAAAATGGATCAAGTCACAAGCACATGATGTTCTGAGTTTCGGGGGATCATACGCCTTTGCTAGAAAGCCTATTTGATCATCTAGAGTTATCAAGTTCCATATCGGTTTGGAAAACTAAGCCTAAAGGTTCTTGGATGGGAAGCCAAGTTTAGGTTAACCTCTAGTGGCTCTATGCTTCATAGTCCTATGAGGTTACATAGTTTGGGTCTTTATCAGACTAAGTAAAGAGCTTATAGACTGGGTTTATGTCGAGAATATAGGGGAAATTTAAACTCGTTAGATGAATTATTAATTGGTGGGACCAAATAATAATTAAAGGAATTTTTTTAAGGAGGAATAAAATTGTGTGGAGAAAAAGGGAATTTTTTCCCATTACTAGTGGGCTATGCGAACATGGGTTGTTCGTGGATGGGGGCTTGTGTGGCAGCCTCGCAACAATAGGAGGTCTCCTCGTAGGTCATCGGCATGTGCTATCTTGCCTATCACATGTCGGTGGGCCATAGGCCCGCAAGCATGTTGGTTTGAGATAGCTTAAATAACTTAGTAAAGGGGGGTTGAATGCAGTTACTTGGTTCTTTTTAAGTATTATAAAAATTCATTCCTAGTTCAGTTTTTAGATGCATGCTAAGTAACTTATGTTATGCGCTGATCTAAAGCTTCGTTGAACTAGTTTATCTTCAATTTGTGTTGAGTAGTTTAATTAGCTTGGATTGGTTTTTCAAGTAAAACTTATATACTGGTTCGGCCCCAAGCCTACCTCTAGTCCCGGATTCCTTTTCGAGCTTTAATCCACTAGTGTTTCTTTCCTATCATGGGAGGAGAAGCCTTTACAACGGGTATACATGATTCTAGAAAGTACCTTTCTTTCTAACTACTAAAAAATAGTTTAGGTACCCTTCCTAAACTATCACTCAAATTCGAATTAAAAGATTATGAACTAAGGATCTCAACTTATAAAAATTGTTGAATCCTTTTACAATATTAAATCTAATCTGATATCTCTCAATTACAAACTTATTGAAAGATGAGCTTTTGCTTTGTAATGCTTAATTTGAAATTTCTGAATGCTGGGAATATTTTGGCAATATTCAACTCTTAAGAAATTCGAGGTGATTCACCAAGTTTGAATGTCTTCTACGATCTCCTATTTATGCTTAAAGGTGTTGGAAGTAGCAATTGCAAACTTTTTATCGTAACCTTATCTTTGATTTCTCTTCTCTTCACAACATTCAAATTTTTCCATTTGAAAGAAATTATAGGATATTTACAAACAGAGAATATGAATGTTAATGTGTGAGATTAATTTTTTAATCTTGATGCATCAATAACTCATCTACTTCAAGCACTTTCATTTTGGTAGAGGGGCTTGTGAGATGTAACGTGGAGGCTTTTTATTTGTCTTGTTGCTAACATTGCATAGTTGCATGGATACACTGAGAAACGATGCATGTTAGACGATACCTTTTGCATTGGACGCTAGCGAGGAATCTCTAACATTCTTTACTGACACCTTTTGGTTGTGAGGACCACATGAATATCTTCTTTAATTTAAATGCTTTTTACCTGAAAAGCATCAAAAAAATATATTGTCTCTCAAAGACAAAGTTAAAAGCACGAGTGTCATTTTATTCTCTAAGTGTCAAAAGAACTCAGCTTTTAATTAATAAAAGCTACTCAGCTTCACTGAGTCTATATCATATAAACTATGTAATACTCAGCCTTACTTAGCTTTTCTAACTCTAAGCCATAACTTAATTAAAAACTCTAAAAACAAAGTTGTTTTTCCTCAAACAAACTCATGTAAACTTGCTTAATTAAGAGTCTACTTAATACTAAATTAAATTCACTATCCTAGATAGTTTCTTATTACCAAAATGTTTTAAGTACTATGAAGTACTATTAACTTGGGTTCAATAATCTCCCCCATTTTAGAATAGATAACAAACATGCAGTAGAAGAAATTAATTGAATAAATAGTTTATAGATATAGAGATACCCGATAGATGGTGTAAAACACTCCATGCTAAGTGAACTCCTTAGTTAGTATAGACTCCCCATTATGAGTGGATTCTCTTCAGTTAGCATAACTCCCCCATACTTGAATGAATTTCTTCAATCTTGGGACTTTGTCTAACTCAGCTTCTCTTTGAGGTTGGTCTTAGTTATATCCTGCAACATTTTATAAGCAGAAATAACATGGCATATATGGCAAGTTAAGAAGCTCTTAACTTCCAATAGAATAAACTTTTTCCATTGATAAAATAACTTAGTGAATAAATTATGTCCTATACTAAGTGATTACAAACTATAGCTCTATTACAAGTTTTTCTAATTTTATTCTAAGGCTATCTATAGGTGTCCAGCTCTTGAGAAGAACATGATATGCTTTTAAGATAATTTTTATAGTGTTGTTGATGTTGTTAGTGTTGTTGATGTTGTTGTTCATGTTGTTGTTCCTGAGGATGTTGAGGTCTTGATGAGATTGATGATTTATACTGTTGAGCCGTCCTTTGAGCATCTTCAACTACTTATCTATGCCTTAACCCTTTGTCCAAGATACAAATTAAAGGAGTCAAGAGTAAACTGAAAATCCTCTTGCTTTCCAAGGATGGCTTGTGAGATTTCTTACTCCAGCTACTCCTTTCCCTTTAGCAAAAGGATGTCATGATCATTAAGCTCTTGCATAAGAAAACGATAAAACCTTGTGAGATGAGCAATTTGATCGAATCTTAGGCAAGCAAATTATTGAAAGCATTGCAGGAGACCTCTAAAATCTGATGCAGATAGAGAAATCTTCAACTTTCCTTCCATATCAATGATTCGTGGGTACATGATGTTCATAGACTTAGCTTTGAACTTGATGTCCCTTGCATCATACATCCCAATTATCAGTCATTGATCCACATTTAGTTTGAATAGTATGAAGATTATCCTTAAGGGCATTCAGCTTCTTGTGCACTAAGAGACCATTGTCAGGGTCTAGTGACTCATTTGGCTCAGGAAATTGCTTCCAGTAGGTCTTTCTACCCTTTCTTCACTGAATCATCAGTGTTGTTGTTGATAATCTTGTTGGCTGAGTCAAATTTCTCTCCAACTGCATCCAGGTTTAGCATAGGCTTGTCCACTTTCTTAGCAACTTCATCCATTCACTTCACAATTTTATCAACTTTCTTGTCTTAAGCAATCATCAAAGTTGATATCTTCTCCAATAGATGGCACGTAGAATGCCCAGGATCCTTATTTACATCTAGCTACTTGGAAAGCTCATGGATCTTCTTGTCCATGCTGCTCTTTATTTTGGCCTACTCCTCTCCAAACTTATGAAATTGCGTAGTTTGAGTAGCCAAAGTGGCATTCAAACTACTCAACTGTTCACAGCAACATCTATGCTACCTTTCACTTTTCCTGCCACTAGGTTGGCAATGATGGTAGAAGTTGGGATAGAAGAGATGACTATGTTAAGCTAAGTTACAAAGTCATTCAGTCAGCCAGGTTAGGGTTAGAGCCATCTTGTCCATGAGGCTTTTTGCGCTTTGCTTTATAAGATTATTTTTTATGGTGGATAGGCTCCCTTTAATTTTCTTGAACTCTACAAAATATATGGATTCAGAGGGGATGCTGGCGTGTTCATCGAACTCATGAGGCTTTGCCTTCATCTTCGTAAACAAGTCCATCAACTCTTGTGCAAGTACCACTTGGCTTACTACACCATCCAATTCATTGTCAGTTTTGAGAGTTTGGAACTTCTTCCTGGAAAACTCCCAAATCTAAGCCAAAATGGTTCAATATGCCAAGTCCACTTAGACTATCTTTCTGCTGGAGGGAATTGCTTCATTGGTTGTAAAATTTACCTTAGCAACTTCCTCCATTACTTTTCCTTGCTGAGCAGAGTTCTCAGCTTTAGGAACTTCTCTGATCTGAGGGATTAGAGGGGTAGTGGATGGTTTCAAAGAAAGGGTAGGTGTAGAAGTATTTTGTACATTTTGAGAAAAATTAAAGGTTGGTTTCATTTTAACTAGGGAAGGAATGAGAGAAGTTTGAGTGTTTGGAGGTGGTGAAGAATGGGTGGTCTTTTCTTGGGAATTATTAGAAGAGGAAGAGATTTGAATTAGGGAATTCATAGGACAAGGAGTTTTGGAAGGAGAATTTACATTGGAAGAAGGTATTTGAGAATTTACTATTTGCTACTTTTCTACTGATAAGTTTAATAACTTATTCACAAGATTTTGGCTCTAAAGTATAGGTGTTGTCAGTACCACTTATCAAATAGAAAAATGATGATAACTGCAAGTATACAGTTGTGATGTAGTTTTAAAAGACATTGATCCCACAGGGAAGGAACCAGCTCTAAAGATCAACAAGAGGAATGGAACAAGGAAAAATAAAATATTTTGATTTTATTTTGGTAGGTTGGATTGGTAGTTAAATGGATAATTGAATAGATAGATTAGAGTAGAAGGAATCAGTATAGTTTAACACGACTAATAAGTATAGCAAAGAAAACATGTAAAATTATCAAAGATATTATACACTAGACTACTTTAACAAATTCAGTTCTAGACACTCAGACATTCAATGATTCACCGCAGAGGAACACATGAAATGATTTTTCTAAATCTAGTGCAAAAGAGTTAAGACAATTATATAAACCTGGTTAACAATATTACTATGCTTAGTACGGGTCGCTCTCACATAGCCACATTTAGCAAGTTACCATTCCAAAAATGTTGGCTCACTAAACAACTTTATAATCACAAATCCAGTGGTTATACACAATCTCGTTAACCTTGAAACTACTCTTAAAGTTAACTCAAAAGCATATAACTTGATTAATATAAAAGACTCAACATGAAAAACACATTATGACACATAGACATATCATAAACTTCGAAATAGAAAGTATAAGTCGAAAGCAAAGCAAAGTTGTAAGGTATGCAAGTGAAAGCTAAAGTTGATCAAACCGTATCCACTCTTTAATGGGAGTCGTCAATTCCCGCAATTCCTGCGTCTGCTTTGACTTCGGTCTCGACTCGTACAGAACCTTCGCTAGGATGCTATTCTTTGTGAATATCGAACAAATGAATATTGAAGAATGAAAACTTTTATTGATAATTGATTTGCAATTACACTTATACAACAATCGTTCGAATATGTAGAGAAATCTAGTTATCAAAATAAGGTTCGAATCACTTATACATTTTCTCGCTAACTTAGAATGAAGCGAAAACTATACGATTTTCTCTCTAGAACTATATTCACACCATATAATTCTACACTTTCCTCACACACAAATTGTCACCATTAAAATGATGAAGTTTGGAGCCCTATTTATAGAGTACGAAGGGTTGCATCCATCCAGACGAAGAGTAGTAACCATTGGTGAAAGATTACATCACTTCTTTATGATTGGATGAAAGGCTTTGACCTTATCCACAATGGATAGGCACATATTCATGATTGGTTTACTTCCAATAGGTGTCTAATCGTTTGACAGTTGATGGCGGTTGATGGAGGTTGATCTATTTTATCTAGCGGTTGAAAGAAGATAAGAGTTGACTAAAAACCATCAAGGTCGCAACCACGAATATATGTCAAGACCATGAACACTTGATTGGCATCTTTTTGTTGTAAAAGTTAACAAGTCGTGACAGTGATAAGTGTGTCACGATTGTGACATGCCTTTTTCACATGAATCCTCTTCACGATTTCTACCGATCTTTGAGATCTTCGATCCTTTGCCAAATCCTTTGGTTCCACACATCTTTTTGCACCTTTTTCACTCTTTTTTCATAGAATTCCAGTTTTGATCATTTTACTTCCAAGATTTACCTAGTATCTGCATTTGCATAAAAAATAACTAAATACCACCTGTAATCTTTTATATGAAGTATAAAAATGACTTAAACTATAATGTTTAATGTGTAAATTATTATAATAATAAGTGTAATTATACACTTATCACACCCCCATACTTAACTTTTGCCTTATCCTCAAGGTAAATTCAACAGAAGTCTATAAAATAGTAGTCAAGTTCGTACCTCATTTGGTGAAAGACTATTGTAGTGAGTACCACATTCCCACGTTGCGTAAGATTCAAGTAAAAGTTTGAAATTTCCTAGAAATTAGTAATGTGCAATTTATATAGTTTAGTTGCATACCTTTACTCTTAATAGAGGTTCAACCGAATCACATCTTCATATAAGCGTTGTATGCATACTCGAACATTTCCTTCTCTTAAGTATAGTATAAAGTATAAAGGACATAAAAAGCACACTTTGAATAATTTTCTCTCAAGGCATTTTTAGGTAACTTAGGATGCTAAAAACACTCTTAGTGGTTGCATTTTATGCTCTATACCACTCTCCCCTTTTTTCAGTGGTTGCATTTTATGTTCCATACCACTCTCTCATTTTTTTTCTTTTAAGCATACGTTTTTTAAGTACTTTGTACTTTGTACCCATTTTTCATGCTATGTTATTTTTTTCTTTTTTCACTCAATGAATGGTTGCAGTTTTTGCTCCGTACCATTCCTCACCTTTTGCATAACTCATTGGTTATCCTCTCTTTCTTTTGACATTTTCACTCTTAATACCCTCATCCTTTATTGATTAATTTCAAACTATTATGGTTATAGTTTCCCAACACTTTAAACACACTCAATACTTATAGGACTTATTCGAGATTTGCATATAAAACTCATAGTAAGAATACTACTAGATATTACTCCACTAAAACTTATCGGAAGCATTAAACTGAAACTATATAACTTATACTAATTCATGTTGCATTGAAATATATATCAAAACTTACTTGGAATGTTGCTTTCAAATGTTACTCACCACTCATCCTTGCCAAATTGATAAATGTTGTGCTAATAACGCTCAATTTCAACATGCGCTCAAATTTTGCACTAACATCAAACTTGTAATACCTAACACTCAAAATAACCTTGGACAAGTGTTAGTAAAGTATAAGAATGGATAATGTATAAATAACAAAAATTTTCAAATTCTTCAATTTTTTTAATTTTATTCAATTTTTTTGGATTTTTGGGATTTACAATTGCCCCCCACACTAAAGAACACAATATCCTCATTATGGAAGATTTTATTCGATTGAAAATCTAAAAACAAACAACTAGTCTAAAATAACAACTAAAAAGAAAATAAAATAAAAGAAAAAGAATTTGAACCCATTTTATCCTTGAGAACTTGAATCTGGAGGGCTTGGCGAGATTTCCAAATTCTGCATTCTGAAATATGTATTCAACTTTCAATTCAATGAAATATTGGATTTTGTTAGTTGATGAACATCTTGTTGTATTGTTGCTATGTCTAAGCATGCTTGGTCAACATCTTTTACAAACTTTCCTCTACTAGTATCATTTATACTTTCCTAGGTTGCCTTGAATTACTACTTTCGAACTAAACTTCTTCAACATCTTCTTCATCGGGTTGGTTTTCTCAAGTAGTAGATTCTTGCATCGGTCTAAGCTTTCTTACTCTTATTGTATATGGTAGAAGTGTAAACTTTCCTTCTTCTTCTTTAACCAATCCTACTATCTTCATATACACTCCTCCCATAAAAATTAAATTTCTCCCTTGGATTATATTAGTGCGGTAATCAGTTCTCTACCCCCAAAATTATCCCACAAATTGTATTTGCACCTCCAACTCTAGCCTTTTTATGTGTAGTCAAACTAGTGATGGACTCCAAAATATACATCAGAAACTTTGGTCTGAACTACGAAACTGCGCACTCCAATATTTCCAAGTCTTTCATTGACACTTTAGTTGTTTCCTGTCGAAAGAAAAGACTTTGAGAAATAAATTTGTGAAGGTAGAGTAGGCTATTACTTTGGATGTTTTTGTTGGATGATTTTTGACATTATATCGATCAAATCCCATTAACTCAGTCGAAACATCTGTTAATTCATAATCTTCATCTTTCTCAATCTCATCAAAATTTTCTCCCAAACCAAACCATTTGATTAAATCCATCATTGTGAATTTATATTCTTCTCCTTCATTCCTAAATTTCTTTTTCAAGATATTCCGATCTTCAGCAACAATAACCAAGAACTCGAGGACCCATTCCTCGATTAAAGGAAATCGCATATTCACAAACTTCTCTAATCCAAACAGCAAAAAATACGCCTCTACTTTTGCATGAATCCCAGCATCAATAGCAAAAGTAGGATCGTAGAAAATCTTGCCATGAAAATCAAAGTTCTTGATTCTCTCGTATCTTTCAACTTCTTCGTCACTATAGATTGGAAAGGGATAACCAACTTCATTTTATCGATTCACCACTTTATTCTTCCTCTTTGATGATATTGATTTCTTTGGTGCCATTATAATGGAATTCAAGAACTTTGAAATATAGATGTGAAAGATAGAGAACTTGTTTTTGTAAAGGATTGAGATTATGAGAAAGAGTTTTTGAGAAAACAAGCTAGGAAAAGAGGTTATTTTTATAGAAAATAGGGTAGTAATTACTTTTCCAACAGATATATATCAAATATAACCATTAAAATATAGCTGTTACAGTAGTAACTGTTGTGCAGATTGCACGAGTTGCGATCGTGAAGGTTAGTTACGATCGTGACTCTTTCTTATACAGAAATAGAGAGTTCAGACCAAACTGATCACGAGCGCGATACAGATCGCGGTCGTGATATGTCAAAATCCAAAAGTTTTTGTTCTTTTCTTTTATTTGAAAAACTACACTAATACATAAAAATACACTACTATATTATACTATATAATTTTTAGGCAAATATAAGAGATTTAAGTATCGACGGAGTTTTTTAACCCCTTGACTTCATATTCATGGATGAAATCTAACTTAACAACCTCTTGGATGCAAGCATCAATCAAGTCAAGTTTTATGCATATATCTTCATCCATTGGATATTTATCAGCTTTACCCATGTTAAATTCCACAATATCATCACCTATCCTTACCTTAATTTTTCCTTCCAAAACATCTATTAATGCTTTCCCAATATGCATAAAAGGTCTTCCTAAGATTATAGGACACTTTTCATCATATGCAAAATCTAGCAAAACAAAGTCTGTTGGAAAAACAAATTTATCCATTTTAATTAGCACATCTTTTATTATGCCATAAGGATGTTTAATAGACTGGTCAGCCAATTGTAAGACCATAGTTATCCTTTTAACTTCGTCATCAAGCTTTAACTCTTTGAAGATCGATAAAGGCATAAGGTTTATACTAGCCCCAAGATCACATAAACATTTTGGAAAAGAAATGTTTCCAAGTTTGCACGGAATTGTGAAACTTCCAAATCTTTAAGTTTAGTGGGCATTGTAGTGGTCATTATTTTGCTACAATCTTTAGTTAAAGATACTTTTGATATTCCTTCTAAACTATGTTTTCGATATAAAAGTTCTATAATAAACTTGCCGTAGTTAGGAATCTGAGTTATGGTTTTAATGAATGAGAGATTGATTTCTAGACCTTTAAGTTTGTTAATGAATTCGATGAATTGCTTATCCTCATTTTTCTTCTTCATTCTATGTGGAAATGGTGGTTGAGGGGGATTAACCTTTCCTGATTTAGGTTGTTTATCCACTCCTGCCTTATCATCAGATTTACTCGGATAATCATCTGGCACTTCAACAACATCATCATTAGCAAGCATACCTGAAGGATTTGGTTCATCTAGTAATTTACCACTACGAAGGATTTCCTTCTATGTTACTAGGTAGATGTCCTTTCCCCTAGATGGAATAGCATTTGCTAATTGAGCAACTTGTACTTCCAAATTATGAATGGAAGATGATTGATTTTTAAACATTTGATCCATCTTATTCTCTAACTTTTTGTAACATTCTTCCAACTTTGATTTCTTATTACAAACTCCCTCTAGAAACTTGTCTATTTTACTTGTTAATTGCCCTATTCTATCAGTACTCTGGTAATTCTTTTGTTGATTGTCACCATATGTCCAATTAGAATTCCTATAGTTATTTCCATTATTTCCATAAGAATTTCCTTACTTTGAACATAACTTAATTACTCCCCTACACATGGGTTAAAGTTACACTCAAAAGCAGTGTGTCCGATTTGACCACAATTTTCACATGTCAAAGGATTATTTTTACTTATATGCATGTTATCTATATTGTTAGATAAAGCAAATATTTGTGCTTGCATAACAGAAATAGAATCTAATTCATTAACCTTTTTAACTAAACTAGAGGATGTAGATGCGGCATGCAAATGAGTAGGATTAGTAATACTTACTTTTGTTCTCTCCACTGGCCACATACTATTGTTACTTGTCATATCTTCCAAAAGATCAAAAGCTTCTTGACTAGTTTTCTTCATAAGAGATCCCGCAGCCGTAACATCAATCGCTCCTCTTGTTGCATGATTTATTCCATTGTAGAAAGTTTGCAGAATCACATTCTGAGGTAAACCATTATGAGGAAAAACTCATTGAAGTTCCTTATAACGTTCCCAGGCTTCTTTAAGGATTCACTATCCTTCTGGATAAAGGAAGTGATTTCTTTAATGAGTCCTGTGGTTTTTGCTAAAGGAAAATATTTAGTCAGAAAGGCTTGGGCTAATTGGTTCCAAGTAGTGATTGAATTTGGGGGTAATGAATTCAGCCAAACTTTCACTTTATCACGAAGTGTAAATGGGAATAAGCGAAGTTTAACTGCTTCATCAAGAACATTGGGCATTTTGAAAGTATCACAGACTTCTAAAAAGTTTACAATGTGAGAATTCAGATTTTCATTGGGTAGACCATAGTATTGCACATTGTTGCTAATCATTTGAAGTAATGTTGGTTTTATTTCAAATTGATTTGTTGAAATAGGTAGTCTAGCAATTCCTTGATTGTCACCATTGATGGTCAATAACATAATCTATAAGCCTTGGTTGAGGTAGAACTAAATCTGGATTTGGATTTTCAACTAGGTCTTTATCATCAGCTATCCTTCTTACTTATCTCTTATATTTCCATGTCCTTGTCCTACCAAATCATTCTATTTCTGATTCGAAAGACATCAAACTTTCTCCCTGAACTACGGGCACTTGGCATGCACACACTAGAAAGAAAACTTGATGAATAAGCAAGAAAAAAATGTTAATAACAAGATATAATTTCTAAAATAAAAACAAAAATTAAATTAAATGTAAATGACACGTAAAATATAACTACCCCATTCTTAGCAATTTAATCTCTAGAACGCACTTGCCTTCCCCATCAATGGCGCCAAAAACTTATTCGCCACTTTTCTACTAATAAGTTTAATAACTTGTTCGCAAGATTTTGGCTTTAAAGTATAGGTGTTTTCAAAACCACTTATCAAATAGAAAAATGATGATAACTGCAAGTATATAGTTGTGATGTAGTTTTAAAAGATATCGATCCCACAGGGAAGGAACCAGCTCTAAAGATCAACAAGAGGAACGGAACAAGGAAAAATAAAATAGTTTGATTGTTTTTTGTGGGTTGGATTGGTAGTTAAATGGATAATTGAATAGATAGATTAGAGTAGAAGGAATTAGTATAGTTTAACACAACGAATAAGTATAGCAAAGAAAAGAATCAAAATTATCAAAGATATTACGTACACTAGACTACTTTAACCAATTCGATTCCAGACACTCAGATATTCAATTATTCACCATAAAGCAACACACGAAATGACTTTTCTAAATCTACTACAAATGAGTTAAGACAATTATATAAATCTGGTATGCTTAGTACAGGTCACTCTCACATAGCTATATTTAGCAAGTTACCATTCCAAAAATGTTGGCTTACTAAACAATTTTATAATAACAGATCCATTGATTATACATAATCTTGTTAACCCCGAAATCACTCTTAAAGTTAACTCAAAAGCATATAACTTTATTAATATAAAAGACTCAACACGAAATATACAATATGACACATAGACATAGCATAAATTGCGAAATAAAAAGTATAAGTAGAAAGCAAAACAAAGTTTTAAGGTATGCAAGTGAAAGATAAAGTTGATCAAGCCGTATCTACTCTTTAATGGGAGTCGTCAATTCCCGCAATTCCTGCGTCTTCTTTGAATTCGGTCTCAACTTGTATAGAACCTCTGCTAGGATGCTATTCTTTATGAATATCAAACAAATGAATATTGAAGAACGAAAACTTTTATTGATAAGTGATTTGCAATTACGCTCATACAACAATTGCTCGAATATGTAGAGAAATCTAGTGATTAAAATAACGTTCGAATCACTCTCTCTAACTTATAACAAAACAAAAACTATACGATTTTCTCTCTAGAACTATATTCACACCATATAATTCTACACTTTCCTCACACACCAATTGTCACCACGAAAATGGTGAAGTTTGGAGCCCTATTTATAGAGAATAAAGGGTTGTATCCATCCAGACAAAGAGTCGTGTCCATTGGCAAAAGATTACATCACTTCTTTGTGATTGGATGAAAGGCTTTGACCTTATCCACAATGGATAGGTACTTATTCATGATTGGTTAACTTCCAATAGGTTTCTAATCATTTGACAGTTGATGGTGGTTCATGGTGGTTGATCGATTTTATCCGGCGATTGAAAGAAGATAAGAGTTGACCAAAAACCATCAAGGTCGAGACAACAAATATATGTCGTAATCGTGAACACTTGATTGGCATCTTTCTATTGTGAAAGTTAACAAGTCATTACCACAATATGTGTGTCACAATCATGACATGCATTTTTCACATGAATCCTCTTCCCGATTTTTACCGATCTTTGACATCTTCGATCCTTTGCCAAATCCTTTGGTTCCACACATCTCTTTGCACATTTTTCACTCCTTTTTCATAGAATTCCACTTTTAATCATTTTACTTCCAAGATTTACCTAGTATTTGCATTTGCATCAAAAATAACTACACACCACGTGAAATCTTTTATATGAAGTATAAAAATGACTTAAACTATAATGTTTAATGTGTAAAATTATTATAATAATAAGTGTAATTATACACTTATCATTTATAGGGGAAGGTTGTTCAATATTTATAAAAGGTTTTTATGAAGGATTTATAAAAGAAATAGGGGAAGGATTTTGATGTACATGTGGGTTGGCAGTTTCACCCAAGAATGTGTTAGCCTCGGGTAACTTAGTCTGAGATAGAAGATTCTTAGTTTACTGAGTGTGAATGGGGCTTGGGATGTTTCCACCAAGAAGGGAAAATTCTTCCTAGTTGATGACCTCCATGTCATATCATCCTCTTCGTTGTTCATAATTTGAACATATCTTTTAGAGAGCGATTTGGTTGTTCTCTTTCTTTGAACGCCTCTAACCTTGGAGATAAGTTTCTCCACTTCTGTAGCACCTCCAAGATTGATAGTTTCAGTATCCTCTTTTCTTTTCTTGGACCTGCATTAGCCAGCATCTTCAGTAACCTCTACAAGTTTCTGCTTCTTTTCGCACAGGCTATATCATCCTCTTCTTCTTCCTCCTTTTGCTTCCCCTCAGCTTCCCTCTAAGCACAACTTTTGAGTTTCAACTTATTTCTCCCTTTAGCTTGAGTTTGGATAGGCGTATTTCCTGGCCTTACTTTTCCTGAGCTATCTCTCACCATTTAAGCCCTAAATTTGGCATTTGGAGAGGTGGGAGTAGAAGTTGTTGAGATTTTCTCTAACTGAGATGACAAGGGAACATCATCAGTAGTTTCTTCACTTGAGCCTTCATAATCCACCACAAATGCATCTTCATCCTCCTTAGCCCCTTTTGCAAGGAACACAGTTGGTTCCACTCTAGCCTTCTTCAGTTTAATGTCTTAAATCTTAGTGTATTTGGTGTGGACTTGATTGACTTCAATTTACTGAAATGGTTGAAGTCATGGGTTTCTTCAACAAAACCACCATTTCTCTTGATGAAGCTTGAGATATCCATCCTCACAGCGTTCATGAGGGCTGTAATTAGATAGCCATAGTGGTAAATGGTAGTAACTTTGGTCATGTGATGAAGAATCATAACTTGCCAGTTATGTTGCTTACCCTCTATCATATGGTAGACTATGCACCTCTCGAAGTATTGCAGCTTCTAAGGGATCCCATCTCGGGTGACTAACTAATAGCTCATGGTATGTCCTTGCTTCCCAGCTAATCCAAAAAGTAGCGATTTCTCTAAATCCATAATCTGTTGGGAGTTCCCAATCCTCAGGGATAGCCACAAGCTCTTCATCACCACTCCTTCTCAGCCTGATCCCCTTGAATGGCATGTAGAAGAGATTGCTAATTAGCTTAGCATAAATCAAATAGGAAACATTGGTGATCTCCACCATTAAAACATCATTGAAGCCTTAAATGGAGTAAAGACTCGTGTAGAACTTCCTGATCAACTCCTTGATGGCAGGACCATCCATCAATAGGAATAGATAGAGATTTTAATACTTGATTACCCGGTGCATGGTCCTGTTCTTCAGAATTCCATCATAATTTACTTCATATAATTCAGAAATAAGATAAATTTTTCAAGCCAGTCGATCTTAGTGAAAATGGTCCCATGGGGTAACACATCCTTCTCCATAGTGCCATCAATGTGCACATACATATTTTTCTTGGAAGCACCTTAAAAAACTAGGTTTTCTTGGTATTCTCCATTTGTAGGCTGAGAGAACTTAAGAGATGAGAGAATTAGCGTTCATTACAAAAATGCTTGAGAATTTGAAATTGCTGGGAACCTTCTCCCTCCAGCAAGTTGCCTTTTTTATAGGCTCTTCAACTTGCAGAGTGATACGAAGTGCTCTCCCAAACAAAGATCAAGATTAAATGGTGAGATTAACAAGGATTTAACTGACTTAGTAAAATAGTGAGTTTTGAAATTAGACGGTTCTAATTCAAAGTGACCTTTTAATAAAGTATCTTTTGAGTTTATAACAGCAAAACTGAATCTCACTATGTTACTTTAAAAAGTTAACGGGGTTGAATACATGTTACCTCATTCGATTGAGTTGAGACTTGATTTTCAACACTTAGTCAATTTTCTTGAATTTTTCTTCACATGGGGGTCGCCATTCTAATTAGCTACCTAAGAACATTGAATTACTCCTTTATTAATGGTTTGATGAATATGTCAGCTCATTGTTCTTTTGAAGGAAAATACTCTAGTTTGACATCTCCCCTTAGCAAATGATCCCCTATGAAGTGATTTCTAATGTTGATATGCTTCATCCTACCATGTTGAATTGGATTCTTGGATAGGTCAATTGCGCTCTTGTCATCACACATAACTTCAAGGCATTTTGACTTTATACCATAATCCTCTAATTTCTACTTAATCCATAGTAGTTGGGCTATGTAAATTCTTGATGCCATATACTCAATGCAATAGAAGTCTGCTTCTTGCTATACCATGGGACAAGGCATTCTCCAAGGAAATGGCATCCTCTTATGGTGCTTTTCCTGTCTAGCTTGTCCTTTTCATAGTCTGCATCTATGAATCCTCTAGGTGTGAAATCTAATATATTGGGATACCATAGACCTGTACCAATTAAACATTGAAAGTACCGAAGAATTCTCTTAATAGTTTCTAAGTGAGATTCTCTGGGGTCAGCTTGATAACATGCGCAATAGCACACTGAATATTGAATATCATGCTTACTAGTTGTTAAGTAATGAAGAGAACCAAATAAAACCTTTGTAGAACTTAATGTCTATAGGCTTACCAGCTTCATCCTTACTCAAGATTGTGTCAGTGGACATTGTCTTCAAATGCAACATATCAAACTTCTTCCAGACTTCTTTGGCATATTTTGTTGGCTAATGTAGATTCTATCTTCACTTTGCTTGATTTGTAGTCCAAGGAAAAAATTGAGCTCCCCCATCATTTACATTTCAAATTCACTCTTCATTTTTTTGTTGAACTCCTTGCAAAACTTCTCATCAATTTCTTCAAATATGATATCATCCACATAGATTTGGATAAGCAACACATCTTCCTTCTTTCATCAAATAAATAGAGTCGTATCTACTTTTCCTCTTTCATAGCCTTTGTGGATTAGGAAATTGGTCAACCTCTCATACCAAGCTCTGGGAGATTGCTTCAATCCATAGAGAGCTTTCTTTAGTTTGAAGACATGCTCAGGATTCTTTAGATTTTCAAAGGTGGTGGGATGATGCACATACACTTCCTCTTGAATGAAGCCATTCAGTAACTCACTTTTGACATTTATATGAAATGACTTGAAGTTCAGATGGGATGTGAAAGCATATAAAATCCTAATTTCTTCAAACCGAGCTACAAGAGCATAGGTCTCATAATAATATATGCCTTCTTACTGGTTGTAACCTTGAGTAGTAAGCCTAGCCTGTATATGATAAAAGTGCCATCTTCAACAAGTTTGTTCTTGAAAACCCATTTAGTATTGATGAATTATTTTCCTTTGGGCTTAGGAACTAGATCCCAAACATCATTGTGTTTGAATTGATCTAATTCCTCTTGCATCGCGATCATCTAATAATTATCTCATTATGCATTTTCAGAATTCTTAGGTTTAATCAATGAGAGGAAAGATGGATGGCTCATCATTCTACTAAGCAGATCTCGCGTCATCTCCAGATTATGAAAATTATCTACAATGCTTTCGAGTGAGTGATTGTGATGAGTTCTAATCTCTCTTGGAAGATTTGGATCTAAAATGGGAGTCTCTGTGCTGGGTTGCTAAAGTTGAGTTTGATCTTCTGCTTCATTGAAGTTGATTGAGCGATCTTCATCAGCTTTAACTTCCTCAAGCTCTTGTACTGGGTTTGAAAGCACAAAGAGTGGCATGCTGAGTTGATTTTCTTGCTTGTTTACTCCTTCATCTTCATCAGATGGTCGTCTATTGCATTGTTAGTTTCATCA
The DNA here is from genome assembly GCA_949673415.1 of Euphorbia schlechtendalii. Lineage (NCBI taxonomy): Eukaryota > Viridiplantae > Streptophyta > Magnoliopsida > Malpighiales > Euphorbiaceae > Euphorbia > Euphorbia schlechtendalii. Next base: position 23,128 of record CATIWQ010184325.1, on the reverse strand, counting down.
AATTTACGTGTATAGACTCCTCTAATAAGCTGGTTCTCTTTACATATATTCAATATACCTTGATGTTAGTTGAGTAACCCTATACCTTCATCAGCCTTTGGATTAAACTTTCCTAGGTGCTCCTTGGTGTTTAAAATGAATTACCTACAGCTAAATTATCTGAGATGACCAATCATAGGCTTGTGCCCTCTCTAAAGCTCATAGGATGTCTTATCAAGAATGGGGTGAATTAAAACTCAATTCAAGATATAATAGGCTATGTTAACAGCTTCTCCCCAAAATTACTTTGGTAAATTGTTATCACTCAGCATGGATCGAGAAATTTCAACTATGGTTTCATTCTTCCTTTCTACAACCCCATTTTGTTGATGAGTATAAGGAGTAAAATAGTTGTGGTCAATACCATGCGCTGAATAGAATTCTTCAAAATGAAAGTTCTCAAATTCACATCCATGATCACTTTGAATTCTACTGATTTTAGTTCCTAGGACATTCATTATCTAATTACTTATTTTGATAAAAGACTCAAAGGTTTTATCTTTGCTACTTAGTAAGACTACCCAAGTGAATCTCATGAAGTCATCCACAATCACCAATGAGAATCTTTTTCCACCATTGCTCATAAGTTGAACAGGACCAAATAGATCTAGAAAAAGGAGCTCCAAAGGTCTCTTAATTACCACGTTGTTTATAAACCTAAATGACGTTTTAACTTGCTTACCAAGCTGGCAAGCTGAGCAAAGTCTATCTTTCTCAAAGTTGATACTAGCTAAACCCATAACTAATTGCTTTATGTCTAATTTGGAGAAAATTTTCATTTTTATATGACCCAACCTTTTGTGCCAAAGCCTTGAATTATCCTCCTTAGATACAAGACAAACAATAGTGGAGCTTAGGGGTAAATCAATCATATACACATTATTAATTCTAAGAGTAAAGAGAATAGTTGAGTCAGTCTTACAGTCAATAACTGAGCTACCTGCTGATTTGAATGTGACCTTTCTGCCTTTATCACAAAACTGGGCTATGCTTGGCAAGTTGAACTTTAGTCCTTGGACAAGAGACACCTCTTTGATTGAAGGAGAAACACCAACAGTGCCACTTCGAACAATCCTCCCTTTTTGCTTATCTCCAAAGCTGACAATCCAATTTTTTTCACGCTCCAATTAGACAAACTAGCTTTCATCTCCTTTCATATTCCTAGAGATTCTGCTATCTAAATACCATATTCCAGTGTCATCAACAAATCTTAAGCTCACCTGCAAAACAATTACGTTTTCTTAGGTACCCATGCTTTTGAGCTGGATCCTCCCTTGTTATTAGTGTTTAAATTAGTCCAATCATAATCATCATAATAACCATTTTTATGCCTACACATAACTATAGCATGTCTAGCTTTACCATAAAAGCCACATATTGCTTTTGCTTTGGGTTGGCTCACTTTCTTCTTTGTATAGAAATTCTTCCTCCTAGAATTGTGAGTTTTGTAATTCAAAGATGGACCATTGGCTGGAGGAGGAACCTATTTCTCCTTTAAACCTGTTATCACAATAGTCAACTCATCTAATTGCTTAGTGAGCTTTTTTTTTACATTCATGATATATATCTTTTTCTTGAAGAAAGCGGATATCGAGAGATTGGGATGCAATTGTTTCTTCCTGATCTTCACTTCTCCTCACTAGATCTTTGATGTTTTTGCTTGAATTATTAGTTAGCTTTATCACATCAAAGAGTACCTAGGAAAACTCTTCTATTAATAAAGAGATTTCAGGATGTACCTCAGTTTGTAGATTTTTCCCTTTGTTTCAATCATCTTCAGAGTCAGTTGCGGATGAATTGCTCTTAGAAGTATATGCTGAAATCTCGTCCCTTTCATTCTCAATCATCATCAAGCATAGGTTGGTGGAATCGGTAGCTTCTTCATCAGACGATGAAGATTCCTTGAAATTGCTCCAGGTGGAACAAGTGCTTCATTTTTCTTCGTAAACCTCTTCTTGAATCTATCCTTTTTAGATTTAGGACATCATCACATCAAAGAGTCCCTGGGTAAGCTCTTCTATTGATAAAGAGATTTCAAGATGTACCTCAGTTTGTGGATTTTTCACTTTGTTTCTCTCATCTTCTGAGTCAGCAATGGATAAATTTCTCTTTGATGTAGATACTAAGCTCTCGCCTCTTACATTCTCAATCGCCATTAAGTAGAGGTTGGCATAATCAATAGCTTCTTCATCAGATGATGAAGATTCCTTAGAATTGCTCAAAGTGGTAGCAAGTGCCTCATTTTTCTTAGCGAACCTCTTCTTGAATATGTCCTTTTTAGATTTAGAACATCATCACATAAAAGAGTACTTCGGCGAACTCTTCTATTGACAAAGGGATTTTAAGATGTACCTCAGTTTATGGATTTTTCCCTTTGTTTCGCTCAGCTTTAGTGTCAACAATAAACAAATTGCTCTTGTAAGAAAATGCTGAGCTCTCACCCCTTTCATTCTCAATCACCAACAAGAAGAGGTTAGCAGGATCAATAGCTTCTTCATTCGATGATGAAGATTCCTCGAAATTGCTTCAGTTAGCAGCAAGTGTTGGTTAATCAAGATTGTAATTGAACATGAAAACTTACAAGGTAGGATTTCAAAAATATAAAATTAACCTAAAAGATCTCCTAAGCATGCCATGATTGATATAATCTAAGTGGAAATGTTCTATAGATGCTATTAGGTTTATAAAACTTATTAAAAGAAACCTATCATCTAAGTTAAGAGAATTACCAGTTGATGCGTGCCTTTCCCTTGGTGTGGCGTTCCCTCAGAGTAATTCAGCAAAACTCCATAACCACTAATTTCTAATGTAGGACAGCCTCTACGATTGATCCTCATGGAACTTCACTGACTAAAACCTCCAATGAGGAATAACCCTTTGGTAGACAGAAACTGCTAGATAGCTCGAAGACCAACCAAAAATTATTAACTAAGAAAGCTCACTTCAAAAGAAAGAACCTTATAAAGAATTCTTATGATGTTGGAGAAACTCATGGATGATCTCATAAATAGCTTACGAAGAATAGATGTCGAACTCAGAGAGAAAGGCGGAGCTGAAGTACTGAATAAAGGGGAAGGGGACAATTATATATAGGGAGAAGGGGGCTGAAATCTCCCCTTTTTCCAATGTGCACGAGCTGACCTGTGCACAGCTTGCATACGCGGGCTTTGTGGCATCGTGCAAGGAAAGCCCTTATGGGATTTCCTTGCCCAATAAGCTCGGCCTTGCGGGTTATGCTAGAGCACGCTAGCCTAGCTAGCGCGTGCTACTAGCCAGCGAGCATTTTTGCTCGTGAGGCAGCCACGTAGGCTCCACCCTGAACAACTTGTATTTGTTGGGGCCCACTTGCAATGGGAAAAATTTCCTTGCTCCACTCCTTAAAATTTTTCCCAAATTATCCTTTAATTCTTTTAATTATCATCTGGTCAAACCAATTATTAATTCATCCGGCGAATTCGACAACCTTAATATTCTCGACATAGACCTAGTTTATAAGTTCTTTACTTAGTCTAGTAAAGACCCAAATTGTGTGACCTTATAGGATCCCGAAGTATAGAGCCGCTAGAGATTATACTAAACTTGGCTTACCATCCGGGAACCTTTAGGCTTTGTATTCCAAACCAATATGGAACCTGATAATTCTGAACAATCAAACGGGCTTTCTAGCAAAGGCGTATGATCCCTCAATACTCTGAACATCACATACTTTTAACTTAATCTAGTTTTGAAATAGTAACCAAAATAATACACTCCTTCCATCAGGTTAAGTACCATCCAATTTATTGAGCTCAGATTAAGTGTCAGCTCATGTAATAGTCATGGCTATCCTGGAATTAGAATTGTTCATGAAGAACACCACTTTCCATAATGCATCAAGATTGATTAGAAACCCATTCTATCAATGTTATAATCTGATAAGAGGTTTATGAGTAGGTCTTTTCAATAAGACTCAAGGTACATCTCCCATTATATCACTATATCAGGTGCGATGGATCCCATCTTGACTACTCGGCTTACCAACATGTGATCATCACTATACCTGTTATCACCCTTATAATTCTAATCACTAGGGTATGAATAAGTAGACCCAAAGTATAGCAACTCCTACATAAGGTAACCAGTATCTCAAGTCTGACGATACTTGTACTACGACTGCAATAAGATATAACACCAACACATGGATATAGTTATTTTCGAGTGTTTGTCTTATGGTGATCTTCGATGTATTACCCGAATACATTCATGTATTAACTCAAGGTAACACCTTCAGATCATGAGATCGACTGTTTGGATTTAATCCAAGGAGTAAGCCAACACATGCAAGTCTGTCCGCTTCATTGATGTCCAATCTCAATGAAACTATGGCTAGGGATATTTGGACTATTCATAGTAACACGTAAGTGCAGTTCTCACACCATACAACTCCCACGGACATTGTCTTATCAATGCACATATATATCATTCCATTAAGATACATAAATTAAACAAACATTGATATATAACAAAGATGCCTTTATTATTATTAATAATGATTTGAAAACTGTTTGTACATTATAACTATATAAGATATATCACCCTAATTGCCTCTAGGGCATAAATCATATCTAGTAGCAACTCATTTTTCTTGGTGAAATTCTTCTTGAATCTGACCTTTTTTATTTAGGATAGGATAACTATATATGACCCTTCTCACCATAGCCAAAACATTTGATGTCGTTACTGTACTCCTTCTTGGGTCCTTCCTCTACTCGACGCTGGTGTTGAGTTAGATTAGTTTTGCTAGAAAACTTCTTCTTGTTAAATTTCCCATCCATCTTCATGAAGCACTTGAATTGCCTCATCTGAAGTGCCATCTACTATTTAGAATCACTTTTGGTTGATTCATCAGATGAGTCAGCTTTCAAGATAATGGCTTTGCCCTCTTTCTCCTTCCCTTTACTCCTTTTAGATTATTAATATATTTCCTCAAGGACATCTCCAGAGTCAACAAGGTGCTTATCAGCTCATCGTAGCTATCAATCTTAAGGTCATGAGCTTCTTAAATGGCACTCTTCTTGGCATCCCACTCAATGGTGAGAATTCTAAGAATCTTTTTCACCATCTCCTCTTAGGTGAATTCTTTGCCCAATCTCCTAAGTTCATTAATGAACCTTGTATTCATGGCTTGAATGTTAGACATGATGTATGCCCTAGAGGTAATTAGGGCGATATATCTTTATTAGCTATAATGTACAAACAGTTTCAAATTATTATTAATAATAATTAGGGTATCTTTGTTGCTAATCAGTGCTTTCTATTTTTTTATGTCTCTCTAGTATCATATATGTATAGTATTAAATATGTATATGCGCATTGATAAGACAAAGTCTGTGACTAATTTAAAGTGTAAAAGTGCGTGGACATAGTGGGAGCTATGTGGTGTGAGAACAACACATACGTATTACTATGAATAGTCTATATATCCCAAGTCATAGTTTCATTGAGACTAAACATCAATGGAACGGATAAACAAGCATGTGTAGGCTTACTCCTTGGATTAGATCCAAACAGCCAATCTAACGAGCTAATGGTGGTACGTTGAGTTAACACATGGATGTATTCCGGTAATACATTGGAAGCTGCACAGACACTCAGAAAGAGCTATATCCATGTATTGGTGTCATGTCTTATTGTAGTAGCAGTACAAGTATCCTTACACTTGAGATACTAGTTACCTTTTGTAGGAGTTGCTATACTTTGGGTCATACTTATTCATACCCTGGAAATAAGGATAACACAGGTGATTGTGGGTATAGTGATGATCACATGTTGGTAAGCCGAGTAGTCAAGATGGGATACAAAACTCCTGATATACTGATATAAAGGGAGATATACCTTGGGGCCCCTTGTTAAAGTGACACACTCATAAACCTCTAATTAGAGTATAAGATTGATAGAATTGGTTTCTAGTCAATCATTATACATAATGGCAGAGCTGTGTTCTTCATGAACAAGTCTAATTCTAGGATAGCTACGGCTATTAAATGAGTTGACACTTAATCCAAGGTTAATAAACTAGTGGTACTTAACTTGATGGAAGGAGTGTATTGTATTGGTTACTATTAAAGAACCAGATCAAGTTATAAGCACATGATGTTCCAAGTATCAGGGGATCATATGCCTTTCCTAGAAAGCCCATTTGATCATCTAGAGCTATCGGGCTCCATTTCTGCTTGGAACACTAAGCTTAAAGGTTCCTAGATGGGAAGCCAAGTTTAGGTTAACGTCTAGCGGCTCAATAATTCGGTATCCTATGAGGTCACACACTTTGGGTCTTTATCTGACTAAGTAAAGAACCTATAGACTAGGTCTATACTGAGAATACCAGTTGTTGAATTAGTTAGAAGAATTATTAATTGGTTGGACCGAATTAATAATTGAAGAGAATAAAGAGGAAATAGGGATAAATTACACAATGCGGAGCAAGGGAATTCTTCCCATTACAGGTGGGCCCTAAACGAACATGGGTTGTTCGAAGTGGGGCCTGCACAGTTGCCCTGGGTGTTAAAAGGCTCGTAGGCCACAAGCCTATGCTTACAATGGCAAGGTAAGTTGCGATGGGACATAGTAATTGAGGGGGAGTCTAACACTACCCCTTTTCCCTATAAATAAGCTTCTAGCTCCTCTCTTTATTCACACCAACAAACAAGAACTTTAGCTCAGTTTTTCTCTCTGAGTTCGACATCCTCTTCTTCCTTTGTTGTGCAAGATCCATCATAAATCTCTAAAAAATCGAAGAATTCTTTTTGAAGGAGCTTTCTAAAGTGAGCCTTCTCGGTTTATTTTCGAGTTGGTGTTCGAGCGGTCTAGCAACTATTGTTTACTAATGGGTTCTTCCTCAACAAGGTTTTGGTCGATGAAGATCTTTGTGGATCAATCATAGAGGCTCTCTTAGTTTGGAAGCTCATGCTACTAAAGTTCTACCGAATTGCTCTATGGGAACACTATCATCGAAAGAGAGAAAGCACACATCAACTAGTAATTCACTAAACTTAGATGCTAGGTTTCTTTTATAATCTTTATAAACCTAAAAGCATTTATGGAATGCTTTTACCTAGATTATATCAATAATTGCATGCTTAGGAGATCCTTAAGTTAATTTTATGTTTTGAAATTCCGCCTTGCAACGTTTGCATATTCAATTACTGTCTTGATTAACCAGTAGTTGTATCAGAGCTTGCCTTATGCTATGAATGATTGATAATAATGTGTTAAAATGCTATTTTCTATTAATTGATTAAAGTATGCTATGCATGACTCAAGGTTCAATTTTTGTTATAGAAAATGATGTGATAACTAGATTAAGGTTTTGCTCAAACTTAGTCTAGGTGATTATCATATAAATTAGCAATGTTTTACCACATGTGTAAATGCTTTGATTGAGGGTTATCCTGTACTTCACTCAATTAAAGAAAAAAATCTTTAAATCATTATTGTCTGTGGTACATCGAGTCAAAGTGCCCATGGTTATTTTGGCAAGGATTGGACTTGGCTTCTTGTTCACTTCAAGGGAGGCTTCTCCTACTTGGAAATCTCCATCGGTATTAAACACAAAAGTACCCAAGGAACTTTTATGACTTAGTCAATTTCTAGTATGGGAATTAGATTTCACATATGGTTTTACAAACATGGTTTAAGTTGTTAAATTAAAACTTATAGACATAGATGTAATGACTTAAACATAGACCTTGTTTGTTTTGCATGCTATGTGGAGTCTTAGCATAATGGAATGATTATGATATATCAGCCTAGAGTATGTTTCCTTAGAGTTAATAATTCCAAATAGCCCAAAATTATTATTTTCAAAATCATATCCATCGTATAAGACCTAGACTAGGGCAAGACCAGCAGCACTAATAAAATCCCCACAACAATATGAAGCCGTTATGTAGTCTTCCCATCATAAGTCATGATATGAACCTTATTAACGGACGTAAGCACAAGTAAAACATGCATTCCCTTAACATGTGTTTAGTCATGAGACTAGATGGGGTTACAGCCTTAACTAAAATGGTTTAGTTGTTCATATTATTGGAGCTAATGCCAAATTGGAGATGCATTTGAGGAGTCATACAATTGAGTACACACATCTAGAGAAAGAGAACTCAAATGGATTAGCAATTACAAGAGATGCAAATGGATGAGTTCCAACCATGGTTGTCTTATTGTGGCTTGACCTGCGATAGTGGGGGTCATGATTAGTGGCTATGGATGATACCTACTAAGAAAAATTGGTTCAACCAAATTTCTCAAATTTAAATAGAAGGGGTTATTTGAATGTCGAAAAAATAGTAGGAATTATGTGTTTAATTAAAGACCTTATATTAAATGCATGTATATATACTAATGTCTGCATAAATTCTATTTTATATCAAGGTTGAACAATGAATCCGAATAACAGGGATCAATTTTGATGACTAGATCAAAGCTCTTAGAAAGGAGCTTGAGAAAAGCCACATGGATTATGTTCTAAATAATCTAGAACTAGTCAATCCTAATGTTGAGGCTTCTATCCAAGAGAAATAAGTATATTTAAAGTACAAGAAGGATGCTTTTGTGGTGTCACTAGTGATGCTCGAAACCATGAGTTTGAAGCTTAAGATATAGCATGAAGGTATGGACCTAAAATCCATGTTGATTCATCTCATAGGACTTAATGAGGGCATGAAAGTTGAATGACATGAAATATTGAGATTTCTCTATAACTTTGGGAGAGATGATGGGATCTTGGCCACTAAGCGATGCATATAATACTTATATTATTCAAGAATATTGGCTTAGATAAGAATCAACATAGATTCCAACCATGACATACAGCTTATGATAAAAAGTTTGTTTGATAAATATTCATCCTTTGTGAAAGATTATCTCATTTCAAGGAAGACCAGCAAGATATCTAAGTTTATTGAGAAAATTTGAAGTTTTGAAGAAGATTTAAGGGCTAGGGAATAAGTACCGTGGCAAGTAGATCTTATGTCAAAGGTAAAGGTTTAAAACCAATCAACAGGAAGGTCAAGAATGTGGTTATTGAAAAGGACAAGCCCAAAGGAATATGTTTCATGTGCGGAAGGCCCAGACACTAGAAACGTGATTGCAAAGCTTTGATTTCTGAATAAGTGAAGAAGAAGCCAAGTAAGGCATCTACTTCAAGTATGTTCATGATAGAGAGTTTCTCTACAATTCCTTATGAGTCTACTTGGGTATTAGATACTGGTTGTGGTACTCATATCTATACGTTTGTACAGGGATTGCGGAACAGTAGGAGGCTTGCAAAGAGGGAAATGGACCTAAGAGTTAGAAACTGTTGTAGGGATATATAGCCTTCGTTTTAGTGGCCTAGTTTTAGTTTTGACAATTGCTATTATATTCTAGTTATCACTAAGAATATTATTTCTATTGCACTTTTAGCAATAGAGGGATTTGAAATTTTATTTTCTAATTATAAATGTTAAATTCAATGGGATTAGAATATCTGTGGATGGCATTTACGTTCTTGATACTAAAACTGAAATTCTAAATATAAACATTGTAAAAAATCGAGATTAAATAATGAGGATTCCTTATAATTATGGAACTGTCATCTAGACCATATAAATGATACTTGCTTAACTAAGTTACACAAATGTGGAGACTTAGGCCCAATTAAATGGTCCTATAGTGCGTGTGAAACTTGTTCAAAGGGGAAGATGACTAAGAAATCTTTCAGTGGAAAGGGATAGCATGCCACTAGTACTTTGAAAATAATACATTCTGATGTATGTGGTCTAATGAGTGTTAAGACATATGAGGGTTTCATATACTTCATAACCTTTATCGATGATTACTCACGATATGGTTATTTGTACCTTATGAGGCAGAAGTCTGAAAGTTTTGAGAAATTCAAAGAGTTTAGAACCGAAGTGAAGAAAGAGCTTGGGAAAAGTATTGAGACCCTTCAATCTGATAAAGGAGGGGATAACTTAAGCCAAGAGTTTCAAGATTATCTAAGGGATAATGGTATTTTATCCTAGTGGACACCTCCTTGTACACCCCAACACAATGGAGTATCAGAAAGGAAGAATCAAACATTACTCGATATGGTTCGGTTCATGATGAGCCAAGTAGAACTTAGCCAATCCTTTTGGGGTTATGCACTTGAGAGCATATTTTATATTCTAAACAGAGTGCACTCTAAATCAGTTGATCAAACTCCATACGAGTTATTGTATGGTAAGAAACCCGCTCTATCTCACGTGAGAGTTTGGGAATGTCCTGCTTACATAAAGAGGATGAGTTCAGATAAGATGGGTGCTAAGTCTAATAGGTTTCTATTTGTAGGTTACCCTAAGGAGACTATAGGATATACCTTCTTTGATCCCAAGGAACAAAATGTCGTTGTTTCTAGAAATGCTCAATTCCTCGAGAAGGAGTATATACTTGCAAAAGCTAGTGGGAGCAATCTTGAGCTGAGCACTCAAGAAGATCAAATAGACAATCAACTGATTATACCTATACATGTTACACAAGATAGTGTAAGCATGGAACAGCCTACTACAACATCGACATTGCGTAGGCCAGGTCGGGCTCTAATTACTCTTGAGTGATACGGGTTTTTCATCTCTGATGATAAGCATCTCTTCCTTATGGAAGATGATGAGCCCAGGACTTACAAGGAGGTAATGGAAGGCTTAGAATCTAGCAAATGGCTTAAAGCCATGAGGTCGGAGATGGACTCAATGTACGAAAATCAATTATGGAGCTTGATTGATGCTCTAAGTAGGATTAGGCCCATAGGCTGCAAGTGGGTTTCAAGAAGAAAACTAACATGGATGGTAACATAGTTAACTATAATGCAAGGTTGGCTACAAAAGGGTATAGTAAAAAAGAAGGGATTGATTATGATGAGACCTTTTCACTAGTGGTCATGCTGAAGTCTATCAGGATACTCCTTACCATTGCCGCTCATTATGATTATGTGATTTGGCAGATGGATGTGAAGATAACATTCCTTAACGGGAATGTGGACAAGGATGTGTGTATAGCACAACCTGAGGGTTTCACATCCAAGGAGGGCTCAAAGGTATGCAAGTTGTAGAAGTCCATTTATGGACTTAAGTAAGCATTAAGGAGTTGGAATATTAGGTTTGACAAGACAATCCATAATTTTTTTTTGTGTAAAATGCTAATGAGCCCTATGTATATAAGAAGGCTAGTGGGAGTGCGATAGTTTTCCTTTTATTATATGTCGATGACATATTATTAATAAGAAACGATATTCGTTTTCTTCAGACAGTTAAGTCATGGTTGTCAAAGAAGTTTTCCATGAAAGACCTTGGAGAAGCATCTTTTATATTTTGTATAAAAATCAATTGAGATAGATCCAGAAGGCTACTAGTTATTTCTAAACTACGTACATAGACAAGGTTTTAGCTAGATTTAACCTTGAGTAGTCAAGAAAGGGTTATCTCCTAATGTCTCATGAGATTAACCTTTCTAAATCTGAGTGTCCGGGAATATAAGAGGAGAGACTGTGCATGAATGGAGTACCCTATACCTCAGTGATAGGTTCTATCATGTATGTTATGGTATGCACTCAGCCTAACATCTCACATGCAATGGGTGTCACGAGCAGATTTCAATCTGACCTAGGCGACAAGCACTAAATGGCCATTAAAACTATCCTCAAGTACATACGTAGGACTAAGGATATGTTTTTAGTAAATGGAGAAGGTTATCTCACTTTAATGGGATACACCAATGCAAGTTATCAGTCCGACAGGGATGATTATAATTCCCAGTCAGGTTATGTATTTATGTTAAATGGAGGGGCAGTTGTTTGGAAAAGTTTCAAACAGGATACGACTACGATTCAACCATAGAATCTGATTGCATAGCTACTTCAAAAGCGGATAACCAAGCTATCTGGCTTGAGAGAATTATTAGTGATCTCAGTGTGGTGTCCAATATTGTAAACCCAATAGTGGTCTTTCGTGATAACAATGGGGCTATTGCTTAAGCAAAGGAACCACGATCTAGTTAGAAAAAAGGACATGTACTTAGAAAATACCATCTCATTCAAGAGATAGTAGCCAAGAAAGATATAAATTTAGAATAGATCCTGATAGATCAAAATCTAGCAGATGGGCTAACTAAGCCATTGGCTCAAGTTAAAAATGACCAGCATGTTAACAAGTATGGCATGAGGAACATGGGCAATTGGCTCTAGCACAAGTGGGAGATTTTTAGACATGATGTATGCCCTAGAGGTAATTAGGGTGATATATCTCTATTAGATAAAATGTACAAATGGTTTTGAATTATTATTATTAATAATAATTAAGGTATCTTTGTTATTTATGAGTGCTTTCTGTTTATTTATGTATCTCGTTGGTATCATATATGCATAGTATTAAATATGTATATGCACATTGATAAGACAAAGTTCATGACTACTTCGTAGTGTAAAAGTGCGTGGACATAGTGGGAGCTATGTGGTGTGAGAATTGCACATACATGTTACTATAAATAGTCTAAATATCCGTAGTCATAGTTTCATTGAGATTAGACATCAATGGAACAGATAGACTAACATGTGTAGGCTTACTCTTGGATTAGATCCAAGTAGTCGATCTCACGAGCTGAAGGTGGTACCTAGAGTTAACACATGGATGTATTCATGTAATACATTGGAAACACTCGGAAATAAACATATCCATGTGTTGGTGTGTCATATTCCAGTAGTAGTACAAGTATCCTCAAACCTGAGATACTAGTTACCTTGTGTAGGAGTTGCTACATTTTGGGTCATACTTATTCATACCCGTACGATCAAGATGATACGGGTGATTACGGGTATAGTGATGATCACAAGTTGGTAAGCCGAGTAGTAAAGATGGGATCCATCCCTCCTGATATAGTGATATAATGGTAGATGTACCTTAGGGCCCCTTGTTGAAGTGACACACTCATAAACCTCTTATCAGAGTATAAGATTGATAGAATGGGTTTCTAATCAATCTTGATACATAATGGTCAAGTGGTGTTCTTCATGAACAAGTCTAATTCTAGGATAGCTACGACTACTACATAAGCTGACACTTATTCCGAGCTCAATAAACTGGATGGTACTTAACCTAATGGAAGGAGTGTATTTTATTAGTTACTACTGCAGAACTGGATCAAGTCACAAGCATGTAATGTTCGAAGTATTGGGGGATCATATGCCTTTACTAGAAAGCCCATTTGATCATCTAGAGCTATCGGGTTCCATATCGTTGTTGAACACTGAGCCTAAAGGTTCCCGGGTGGGAAGCCAAGTTTAGGTTAACCTCTAGTGGCTTAATAATTTGGGATCCTATGAGGTCAAAAACTTTGGGTATTTATTGGACTAAGTAAAGAACCTATAGACTTGGTCTATGCCGATAATACCTATTGTCAAATTCTTTAGAAGAATTATTAATGGGTTGGACTGAATTAATAATTGAAGAGAATAAAGAGAAAATAGGGAAAAATTACACAGAGCGGAGCAAAGGAATTTTTCCTGTTACGAGTGAGCCCCAAACGAACAAGGGTTGTTCGAAGTGGGGCTTGCGGGCTTACCTTGCGGAATTCACGTGGGTTAGCCCGCGGGTCATCGTAAGTCACGTGGCTAACTCAATTAGGGTGGGATGGGAATATTCCCATCCCACCTAGTAATAGAGGGGGAAATTAACGCTCCCCCTTTTCTCTATAAATAGGCCTCCAGCTCCTCTCTTTAATCACACCAATGAAGAAGAACTTCAGCTCAGTTTTTCTCTCTAAGTTCGACATCCTCTTCTTCCTTTGTTGTGTGAGATCCTTCACGAGATTCTCCAAACAATCGAAGAATTCTTTTTGAAGGCTCTTTATAAAATGAGCATTCTCAGTTTATTTTCAGGTTTATCTTCAAGAGGTCTAGCACCTGCTATTTACTAATGGGTTTTTCCTCAACGAGGTTTTGGTTGGTGAAGATTTGTGTGGAGGCTCTCCTAGTTTTGAAACTCTTGCTAACGAAGTTCTACCGAATTCCTCTAAGGGAAAACCATCACCAAAAGAGAGAAAGCACACATCAACTGGTAATGCTCTAAACTTAGATGCTCGGTTTCTTTTATAAGTTTTATAAACCTAAAAGCTTCTATGGAACATTTTAACCTAGATTATATCAATCATAGCATGCTCAGGAGATCCTAATGTAATTTTAAGTTTTGAAATTCTGCCTTGCAATGTTTGCATGTTCAATTACTATCTTGATTTTCCAACATTTAATACCCTCGCTAGCGCCCATCTAGAACAGCTCATACTCTCGGAGCATGAGGTTGATCATTGACTCCTTGACCTTGTAAATCCCCTCATACGTGATCTCCAGCTTCCTCTAAATTTGTTGCATAGTCTCGCAGCCTAAGACTTTGTTAAACGTATAAGATCTAGCACACAAGGTACATAATTAATGGCTATCGCATTCTCTTTGAGAAGACTTAGGTTAGCATCACCAAAGTCTTTCGGATCAACTGAGATACACTCCCCATTCCACACAATTGTGGGAATTCTAAGGCTAAGCTCTATATTAGCCATGCATGCATGCTTTGCGATTGAATAAAGTTTTTCATGAGATTTTTCCAAAATATATATATAGTGTTAGCCATCAAATAGTGGAGGCCTGGTCATAGAAATTCCTTCTTTAAGGAGTGTTATCTACCTTGAGGAAGAACTATAGTTATTATAAGCCATTTGGATCTTTAAGTCTTGGAAGATGTGTCTAGAAGTTGAGCACTGGCTCTGATACTACTTATTGGTCCGAGATAGCTTAAATAACTGAGCAGAGGGGTAGAACGTAGTTACTTGGTTCTTTTTAAGAATTATAAAAAATTCATCCCAATTTCAATTTTTAGATATGTGCTGAGTAACTTATGTTGTGCGCCAATCTAAAACTATAACTACTCATCATCGCTGAACTAGTTTATCTTCAATCTGTGCTGAGTACTTTACTAGCTTGGATTGATTTTTCAAGCAAAACTTATAAACAAAGAGAATGATGAATGAGCAAAGACACTATAAAGATAGTGACAAGGTTTAAGAAAGATAACACCTGAGATTTTATCCAGGTTCATCCTCGAGCCTATCTCTAGTCCCAAGATTCCTTTTCAAGATTTAATCCACTAGTGTTTCTTTCCTTTCTTAGGTGGAGAAGCAATTACAGTAGATGGACATGATTATAGAATGTATCTTTCTTTCTAACTACCACTCAACCATAATTTAGGTACCATTCTTAAACTTTCACTCATATTCGAATCGAAAGATTGTGATATAAGGATTTTAACTTATATAAATCATTGAATACCTTTACAATGTTAAATCTAATTTGATATCACTCTATTACAAATGGATTGAAAGATAACCATTTGCTTTAGAATGCTTGATTTGGAATTTCTGAATGATGGGAATATTTTGATAGTATTTCCGCTCTTAAGAAATTTGAGGTTATTCACCAAGTTTGAATGTCTTCTTCAGTCCTCTATTTATACTTGAAGGTGTTAGAAGTAGCCATTGCAAACTTTTCATCTTGACTTGATCTTCAATTTCACTTCTCTTCACAGCTTTCAAATTTATCCATTAATAACAAATTCCAGGATGTTTAGAGATAGAGAATATGAATGATGAAGCAAGAGATTAATCCATTAATCTTGATGCATTAAAAAATTGTTTACTTCAAGAAATTTTTTTCAGATAGAGAGGTGCACGATATGCAATGTGAAAGCTTGTCATTTATCTTGTTGCTGATGTTGCAGAGTTTCACGGAGACACTGAGAAATGGTGCATGTCAAAGGATACCTTTTGCGTTGGACTTTAGCAAGGAATCTCCAACATTCCGTACTGACACCTTTTGGCTATGAGGACCACATGAATATCTTCTTTAATTTGATCTCTCATAGATAAATTTAAAAGCACGTGTGTCATTTTATTCTATAAGGTCTTGTTTGGTTTGCAGAATGGAATAGAATAGGAAATCAATGCATAAACATTAAATATGATACATGAGTCCAACATTGGAAGGATTCTTAGTTTCGATGGGAATCACGGAATAGCTATTTCTCATTTCAAAGAAGAATAGTTATTTTGTGATTTTCATGGAAATTAGGAGGAGCTGTTCCCTCCGATGTCGGAATCATGCATCATAACTGATGTTTTTGCATACATTTTCTGTTTCATTCTATTCTATTCCGCTAACCAAATGAGCCATAAGTGTCAAAAGAAATCAGCTTTTAATTATTAAAAGCAACTCAGCTTCACTGAGTCTATATCATATAAACAATGCAATACTCAGCCTTACTCAGCTTTTCTTACTCTAAGTCATAAAGTAATGAAAAATTTAGTAAACTGAGTTGTTTTTCCTCAAAAAAACTCAAGTAAACTTGTTTAATTAAGAGTCTACTTAGTACTCAATTAACAGTAAACTGAGTTATTTTTCCTCAAACAAACTCAAGTAAATTTGTTTAATTAAGAGTCTACTTAGTACTCAATTAATTTCACTATCCTAGACAGTCTATTATTTCCAAACATTTTAAGTACTATGAAGTACTATTAACTTGGGTTCAACAAAGTGCTAGGGAGCGCTTGCATGATCCTGCAGCGCATGCCCACCGATATAACTCGCGAGCCTAGCTTACAACAGGTTGACCCGTGGACCTTAGGGCTCTGCACGATCAGCCCATTTTTTGGTATGGGAAATTGAATTCCACATTGCTACAAAGAGGAGAATGTTTCTCCCCTTCTCCCATAAATAGAGACCTCCTTCTCCTTTATTTTGTACTTCAGCTCAGCCTTTCATTGTGAGTTTTGACTTCTTTTCTTCGCGAGTTTTTTGGGAGATCCTCCATAAGTTTCTCTACTTTCACAAGAATTCTTAGTTATATTTTCATGTTGGAAAGATCCTTCTTAGTTATATTTTCATGTTGGTCTACAAGTAGTCTAACAGCTTCTTGTTAACTAACAAGTTCTTCCTCTACGTGAGTTTTCGTTAGTTGAGGTTCATGTGAACTAATCATAGAGGGTGTCTTGGTTGAGAGGCTTGTACTAATAGAGTGCTATCAGATTGTTAAAAGGGAGCGCCACACCAAAAGAAAGGCACACATTAACTGGTAACTTTTTATGTTAGATGCTGGGTTTCTTTTATTAAGTTTCATTAACCTATAAGCATCTATGGAACGTTTCAATTTAGATTATGTCAATCATGCCATGCTTAGGAGATATTTCATGGTTAAACTCAAGTTTTGAAATTCCACATTGCAAGTTCGTGTTAAACATGATGTATTCCCAAGAGGCAATTAAGGCGATATATTTTTATTAGTTTAAAATGTACAAACAATTTTAGATTATAGTTATCAATAATAAAGGAATCTTTGTTATTTATCGGTGATTACTTATTATGTATCTAGTTGGTATTATATATATGTTATTATGTATATGTATATGTTCATTGATGAGACAAAATCCATGACTAATTCATAGAGTGAAAGTGCGAGGACATGGTGGGAGCTATGTGGTGTGAAAACTGCACTCACGTGTTACTATGAATGGTCTAAATATCCCAAGTCATAGTTTCATTGAGACTGGACATCAATGAAGTGGATAGACTAGCATGTGTTAATCTCACGAGCTAAAGGTGGTACCTTGAGTCAACACATGAATGTATTCGGGTAATACATTAGAGCTCGCTATAAGATAAACACTCGAAAATAACCATATCCATGTATTGTGTCATGTCTTATTGTAATAGCAGTACAAGTATCCTCAGACTTGAGATACCGGTTACCTTATGTAGTAGTTTCTATACTTTGGGTCATACTTATTCATACCCTGGTGATCAGGATGATACAAGTGATTACGGGTATAGTGATGATCACTCATTGGTAAGCCGAGTAGTCATGATGGGATCCATCGCTCCTGATATAGTGATATAATGGGAGTCGTAACTTAAGGCCTCTTGTTGAAGTAACACACTCATAAATCTCTTATTAGAGTATAAGATTGATACAATGGGTTTCTAGTCAAACTTGATACATTATGGCGAGTGGTGTTCTTCTTGAACAAGTTTAATTTCAGGATAGCTATGGCTATTACATGAATTTACATTTAATCTGAGCTTAGTAAATTGGATGGTACTTAACGTGATGGAAGGAGTGTATTGTGTTGGTTACTATTGCAGAATCAGATTAAGTCACAAGTATGTGACGTTCTAAGTATCGATGATCATACACCTTTGCTAGAAAGCCCATTTAATCATGTAGAGTTATCAGGATCTATATCAATCTGGAAATCTGAGTCTAAAGGTTCCTGGATGGGAAGCCAAGTAAAGGTTTACCTCCAGTGACTCCTATACTTCAAGGTCCTATGAGGTCACACATTTTGGGTCTAAACCAGATTAAGTAAAGAACTTATAGAATGGGTTTATACCGAGAGTATAAGGAAAGTCAAAATCATTGGATGAATTATTAATTGATTGGACCAAATAATAATTAAAGGATTTAAAGAGGAGTTTTAGAAAATTGCATAGGGCAGAGCAAGTGAAATTTTTCCCGTTGCGAGTGGGTCTCGCGAACATGGTATGTTAGCAGATGGGGCCTGAGCAGTTGCCCCGCGAGCAAAATTGCTCGCAGGCCGATAGCTTGCGTTGGCACAAGGCCAACTCATCTTGATGGGTTGTAGGACTGCAAGCACTACTGGGCAACACTTGCATGGGCCTGTAGTGCCCTTCAATGCAGGCCCACATATTGTAGCCTGCATGCCCATTAGGGCTTTCCTTGTGGTGGCAGCGCACATCCCGTGCAAGCGAGCTATGCATGCGGGTTAACTTGTGGAACTTGGGGCTCCCCACGGGTGACCATTATGTGGGATGGGGAATCCCCCTTCCCACATTGCTAAAATGGGGAGCATTTAGCTTTTTCTCCCTATAAATAGGGCTCCTCCTTCTCCTTGAAACGTACTTTAGCTCAGCCTTTTGTTCTGAGTTTTAACATCTCTTCTTCATGAGCTTTTGCAAGATCCTCCATGAGTTTCTCCTCTTTTGCAAGAATTCTTTTGAAGGCTTATTCATATTTTGGAAAGATCCTTCTAAGTTATATTTTTTGGTTCATCTACGAGCGGTCTAGCAGCTACTTGCTAACTAACGAGTTCTTCCTCTACGGGAGGTGTCGGTCGGTTGGGGTTTGTGTGGACTAATCATAGAGACCATCCTTGTTTAGAGGCTTTTACTAATGGAGTGTTGTCTAACTGTTTAAAGGGAGCGCCGGACCAAACGAAAAGGAACGCATCAACTGGTAATGCTCTTAACATAAATGCTAGGTTTCTTTCATTATGTTTTATAAGCTTATTAGCATCTATGGAATGTTTCAATTTCAATTATATCAATCATGACATACTTAGGAGATCCTTTAGGACAAGCATGGAGGAGTCGTACAAATAGGTATGCACGTCTCAACAAAGAGAACTGAAATGGACTAGCAATTGCATGGAATGCAAATGGATGGGTTCCAATTATGGTCATATGTTATGGCTTAACCTGCTATAGCGGAGGTCATAATGGATGGGCTATAGATGCTACCTACTAAGGAAAATTGGTTGGACCATGTTTCCCTAATTTAATAAAAGGGGCTATTTGAATGTCGTTAAATTAGTAGGAAATATTTGTTTAATTAAAGACATTGTACAATATATTAAAGTCTGAATAATTTCTATCTTATATCTAGTTTGAACAATGAATCCAAACATCAATCTTCATCTGATACTTTACAATAAGTTGACTGGATCAATTTTGATGACTGGTTTAAAGCTCTTAGAAATGAGCTTGAGTGGAGCAACTTGGATTATGTTTTGGATAATCCTTAACCAGTTAATCTTGATGGTGAGGCCTCTATCCAACAGAAATAGGAATATATTAATCATAAGAAGGATTCTTTTGAGTGAAGCTCGAAAATTAGACATGATGTATACCCTAGAGGCAATTAAGGTGATATATCTTAATTACTTATAATGTACAAACAGTTTCAAATTATTATTAATTTTTTTTAATAATAAATGGCATTTTTGTTATTTATCAGTTCTTTTGTTTATATTTATGTATCTCGTTGGTATCATATATTTATAGTATTATATATATGCAAATTGATAAGACAAAGTCAATGACTACTTCATAGCATAAAAGTGCGAGCTATGTGGTATGAGAACTGCACATACATATTACTATGAATAGTCTAAATATCCCTAGTAATAATTTCATTGAGACTAGACATCAGTGAACCGGATAAACTAGCATGTGTAGGCTTACTCCTTGGATTAGATCTAAGCAGTCGATCTCATGAGCTGAAAGTGGTACCTTGAGTTAACAAATGAATGTATTCGGGTAATACATTGGAGACCGCTATAATACAGACACTCAAAAATAACTATATCCATGTGTTGGTGTCATGTTTTATTGCAGTAGCAGTACAAGAATCCTCAAAACTGAGATACTTGTTACCTTATGTAGGAGTTGTTATACATTGGGTCATACTTATTAATACCCTGACTATCAGGATGATATGGGCAATTGCGGGTATAGTGATGATCACATGTTGATAAGCCGAGTAGTCAATATGGGATCCATCACTTCTGGTATAGTGATATAATGGGAGATATACCTTAGGGCCTCTCGTTGAAGAGACACACTCATCAACCTATTATTAGAGTATAAGATTGATAGAGCGGGATTCTAGTCAATCTTGATACATTATGGGGAGAGGTGTTTTTTATGAACAAGTTTAATTCCAGGATAGCTACGGCTGTTACATGAGCTGATACTTAACCCAAGCTCAATAAACTGGATGGTGCTTAACTTGATGGAAGGATTGTATTTTATTGGTTACTACTACAGAACTGGATCAATTCATAGGCACGTGACATTCTGAGTATCAAGAGATCATACACCTTCGCTAGAAAGCCCATTTGATCATCTAGAGTTATCTGGCTCAATACCAGTTTGGAACACTAAGCCTAAAGGTTCCTAGATGGGAAACTAAGTTTTGGTTAACCTCTAGTAGCTCTATACTTTGGGATCCTATGAAGTCACAAACTTTGGGACTTTACTGGACTAAGTAAAAAGCCTATTGACTATGTCTATACCGAGAATATTTGTTTGTCGAATTTGATGGAAGAATTATTAATTGGATGGACCAAATTAATAATTAAAAATAAAGGAGAAAATTGGAAAAATTGCACGGAGTGGAGCAAGGGAATTTTTCCCATTATGAGTGGGACATAAACGAACTCGGGTTGTTCAAAGTGGGGCCTGAACGGCTGCCCCGCAATCTGAAAAGGTTGCTGACCGCTAGTAAGTAGGCGAAGCTCACGCATTCTAGTGGATAATAAGCTCACAAGAACATTCCCACAAGCCCAACTTGCAGGAAGGCCCGTAAGCAAGGCTTCCGGTACAAGGCAAACCCTGATGGGCTTGACTTGTTGAAAGGAAATGCGAGTCAACCCATGGGTCCTAGGGATCTATGCAGCTAACCCCATTTGTGCAATGGGATTTTTCCCATCCCACATTGAAAAATGAGGGGAGTTTTTCTCTCCCCTCTGCCTATAAATAGGCCTCCTCCCTCCTCCTTATTTTGTACTTCAACTCAACCTTTCTCTCTGAGTTTGACATCTTTTCTTCACGAGATTTTTTGAGATCCTCCACAAGTTTCTCCAAGCGACAAAGAATTCTTTAGAAGGCACTTTCTATTTTGAAGTGAGCCTTCTCAGTTAATATTTTCAGGTTGGTCTTCGAGCGGCCTATCAGCGGCTGTCTACCAACTGGTTCTACCTCAACGAAGGTTTTGGTCAATGAAGATCCGTGTGGATCAATTGTAGAGGTTATCCTAGTTTAGAGGTAAGTTCCAATGGAGTTATGCCGAATTGCTCTAAAGGAATGCCGCATCCAAAAGGAGAGAGAAGCACACATCAACTGGTAATGTTCTAAACTTAGATGCTAGGGTTTCTTTTATAAGTTTTATAAACCTATTGGCATCTATGGAACGTTTCAACTTACAATATATCAATCATAGCATGCTTAGGAGATCCTCTGGGTTAATTTTATTTTTTAAAATTCCACCTTGAAACATTGCATGTTCAATTACTGTCTTGATTAACTAGTAGTGGTATTAGAGCCTGCCTTATGCTATGCATGATTGATTATTATATGTTCAAATTGGTATTTTCTATGAATTGATTAAAGTATGCTACGCATGACTTAGGTTTCAATTCCTGTTATAGAAAATGATGTGATAACTAGATTAATGTTTTGCTCAAACTTGGTCTAGGTGATTATCATATAAATTGACAATGTTTTACCACATGTGTAAATGGTTTAATTGAGGGTCATCCTATACTTCACTCAATTAAAGAATGAAATCTTTAAATCATAGTTATCCGTGGTACAACGAATCAAAGTTCCCATGGTTATTTTGGTAAGGATTGGACTTGGCTTCTCATTCACTTTAAGGGGGCCTCTCCTACTTAGAAATCTCCATCGGTATTAGGTTCAAGTGTACCCAAGGGATTTTTATAACTTGGTTGATTTCTAGTATGGGGATTGGATTTTGCATATGGTTTTACAAACATGGTTTAAGTTGTTAAATTAAAACTTATAGAAATAAGTGCAAGAACATAAACATTGACCTTGTTTGTTTTGCATGCCATGTGGAGTCTTGATATAATGGAATGATTATGATGTACCAGTCTTGAGCACGTTCCCTTAGAGTTGATAATTCTAAATAGCCTAGAATTATTATTATCATAATCATATCCATCGTATAAAACCTAGACTAGGGCGAGACTAGCGGCACCAATAAAATCCGTACAACAATATTAAGGCAGAAGATTGTCTTCCCGTCATAAGTGATAAGTGTATAATTACACTTATTATCAATATAATTTTACACACTAAACACTATAGTTTAAGTCATTTTTATACTTCATATAAAAGATTTCACGTGGTATGTAGTTATTTTTGGTGCAAATGAAGATACTAGGTAAATCT
>CATIWQ010184315.1:0-75442 GCA_949673415.1 Euphorbia schlechtendalii | reverse complement strand
GAGAAAACATGCAAGTTCAACAAAGATGTTACGATGCACTAGACTAATCTAACAAACCCGGTTCAACACACTCAGATGTTCAATGATTCACCGCAGAGCAACACATGAAATAACTTTTCTAATCCTAGCACAAATGAGATAAGACTATTATATAAACCTAGACAACGTCAATACTATGCTTAGTACGGGTCGCTCTCACATAGCCATATTTAGCAAGTTACAATTCCAAAAATGTTAGCTCACTAAACAGCGTTATATCACAGATCCAGTGATTATTCACGATATTGTTAACCCCGAAACTACTCTTAAAATTAACGCCAATGCATATAACTTGATTAAAATAAAAGACTTAACATGAAATATGCATTATGACACATAGACATATCATAAACTTCGAAATAGAAAGTATAAGTAGAAAGAAAAGCAAAGTTGTAAGGTATGCAAGTGAAAGCTAAAGTTGATAAAACTGTATCCACTCTTTAATGGGAGTCGTCAATTCCTGCGTCTGCTTTGAATTCGGTCTCGGCCCGTACAGAACCTCCGCTAGGATGCTATTCTTTGCAAATATCGAACAAACGAATATTGAAGAATGAAAACTTTTATTGATAAGTTATTCGCAAGTACACTTATACAACAATCGCTCGAGAATATAGAGAAATCTAGTGATCGAAACAAGGATTCGAATCACTTAAACATTTTCTCACTAACACTTAAGAACATAGAGAACTCTCTATCTATACACACTATATCTCTCTCTAATTGCACTCTAATATTCTCCTCTTTGGTGGTGCACAAAATTGAAGAGGATTGGAACCCTATTTATAGAGATTGAAGGGTTGCATCTATCCAAATGAAGGGTTGTGTCCATTGGTGAAAGATTGCATCTCTTCATTGTGATTGGTTGAGAAGCTTTGATATAATCCATAATGGATAAGCACATTTTCATGATTGGTTGACTCTTGATAAGTGTCTGTTCGTTGGTAGTTGATGGCGGTTGATCATGCTTATTTGGCGATTGTTAGTTAAAAAGATAATACCAGAAAACCATCCATGTCACGACCGCGATACACATGTCGTGTCCGTGAATCTTTGATTGGCAATCTTCTAATTCTGAAGTAAAAAAGTCATGACCGCGAATGATTGTCGCGACCATGAATTTAATTTTACTCATAATTCTTCTTGTAACTTCACCGATCTTCGATAGCTTCGATCCTAAGCGAAATCTTTGAGTTCCACGCATCCTTTTGCACTTTTTTCACTCTTTTTTCATAGAATTCCACTTTAGTTTATTTTACTCCCAAGATTTACCTAATATCTGCATTTGCATAAAAAACAACTACAGACCACGTGAAATCTTTTATATGAAGTATAAAAATTACTAAAACTACAGTGTTTAATGTATAAAATTAATATGATAATAAGTGTAATTATACACTTATCACGTATTTCATGCCCTTACTTTTCTTGGGCTAGCTCTCACCCTTTGAGCCCTAGCTTTGGCTTTTAGAGAAGTGGGAGCAGAAGCTGTTAAAACTTACTCTAACTAAGATGATAGAGGAACATCATCTGTAGTTTCTTCACCAGAACCCTCATAATCCACTATAAATGTGTCTTTATCCTCCTAGACACATTTATAGGGAACACCGTTGGTTCCACTCTTACCTTCTTCAGTTTAACGTCTTGAACCTTAGTGTGTCTAATTTAGCTTGCTTGTTCTTAAGCTTCCTGAAGGGGTTGAAGTCTAGGATTTTCTTTAACGGAACAATGGTCTCTCCCAGTCCATTGATGATGCTAGATATATCTATCCTTATAGCTTTCATGAGGGCTGTAATTAGTTACGTATAGTGTTAGACGGTAGTATATTTAGTCAAGTGATGGAGAATCATTACTGGCCAGTTAAGTTTCCTGCCTTCTACCATATGATACACTACACACCTCTCGAAGTAAGTGCAGCTGTTGAGGGACCTCATCTTAGGTAAAATCAAATTCACCAATAATTCATGGCAAGTTCTAGCCTCCCAACTCATCCTTGATGTAACTATTTCTCCAGATCCATAATCTGCTGGGAAATCCCAATCTTTAGGGATAACTACTTACTCTTCACCTCCGTTTCTTCTCATTTTAGTCCCTTTCAAGGGCATGTTGCCAGTAAACTTAGTGCAAATAAGATAGGAGATGTTGTTGATCTCCACCATAAAAACGTAGAACTTTTTAATCAACTCCCTGATAGTAGGACCATCCATCAGAAAAAATTGACTTAGATTCTGCTACTTGATGACCTGGTGCATGGTATTATTCTTAGCAAAGCATCATAATCTACATTGAGCATGGATCTTAACTCTTGATTTTCAGGCCAGTCGATCTTGGTGAAAATGGTTCCATGGGGTTAACAACTTTCTTCACAATGCCATCTATATGTATAAACATATTCTTCTTGGAAGTGCCTTGAAGAACAAGGGTTTTCTTGGTGTTTTCCATTTGTAGTTTGAGAGAATTTGAGAGGGGAAAAATTAGGGTTCTTTGCAAAAATGCTTTAGAATTCAAAATTTCAGGTAACCTTCTCTCTCTCTCTCTCTCTCCAACAAGTTACCTCTTATATAGGCTCTTCAACTGCAAGATAGTACATGGCGCTTTCCCAAACCAAGATCAAGTTTAAACAATGAGATGAACAAAGATTTAACCGGCATAGTAAAATGGTGATTTTTAAAATTAGTCAGTTCTAATTCAAAGTGTCTTTTTAATAAAGTAGCTTTTGAGTTTTTAACCGTAAAACTGAACTCACAGCGTTACTTTAAAAAGTTAACAGAGTTAAATACATGTTATCTCATTCGGCTAAGTTGAGACTTGATTTTCAACACTTGGTCATTTTTCTATATATTATTTTCACACAGGGTTCGCCATTCCAATTAGCTGCTTGAGAACATTGAATTACTCCTTTGCTAATGGTTTGGTGAATATGTCAGCTCGCTATTCTTCTAAAGGAACATTCTCCAATTTGACATCTACCCTTAGCCCATAATCCCTTATGAAGTGATGTCTAATGTTGACATGCTTTATCCTGCCATGTTGAACTAGATTCTTTGATAGGTCAATTGCGCTCTTGTTATCACACATAACTTTGAGGCATTTGGACTTTATAACATAGTCCTCTAGTTTCTGCTTAATCCATAGTAGTTATGCTACACAACTTCCTATTACCATGTACTCAGCATAGCAGAAGTTTGCTTCTTGCTATATAATGAGATAAGGCATTCTCCAAGGAAACGACATCCTCCTATGGTGCTTTTCCTATTGAGCTTGTCTCTTCCATAGTTTGCACATGTCAATCCTCTAAGAGTGAAATCCGAGCTGTTGGGATACCACAAACCTGCATCAATTGAACCTTGCAAGTACCGGAGAATTCTCTTGATAGTTGCTAAGTGAGATTCTCTAGGATCTACTTGATAATGTATGAAATAGCACATAGAATATTGAATATCAAGCCTACTAGCTATTAAGTAAAGGATAGAACCAATAATACCTCTATAGAACTTGCTATCCACAGGCTTACCAGATTCATCCTTACTCAAGATTATGTCAGTGACCATGGGAGTTGACATTGGCTCCGAATGCTCTATATCAAACTTCTCAGGACTTCTTCGGTATACTTTACTTGGCTAATGAAGATTCCATCTTCACTTTCCTTGATTTGAAGTCTAAGGAAAAATTTAAGCTCTCCCATCATTGACATTTCAAATTCACTCTTCATTTGCTTGGTAAACTCCTTGCAAAGCTTCTCATCAGTTACTCCAAAGAAAATATCATCCACATAGATTTGGACAAGTAGCACATCTTCCTTCCTTCTCTAGATAAATAAAGTCGTATATGCTTTTACTCTTTTTCATAGCCTTTGTTGATTAGGAAATTGGTTAGCCTCTCATACCATGCTCTAGGAGCTTCAATTTATAGAGAGCTTTCTTCAGTTTGAAGACATGCTCAAGATCCTTTAGATTAAAATTTCATAGCTGCTCCTTGGTGTTTAGAATGAATCCCCTATAACCAAATGATCTGAGATGACAAATCTTGGGCTTGCACCATTATTAATGCTCAAGAATAGGGTTAATTAAAACCTGGTTTAAGATATAACAAGTTGTGTTAACAGCTTCTCCCTAAAAGTACTTTCATAGATTGTTAGCACTCAGCATGGATCAAGTCATTTCAGCCATGGTTCTATTCTTCCTTTCTACAACCCCATTTTATCAAGGAGTATAAGGAGCAGAAAAGTTATGGTCAATACCATGGCTAAATAGAATTCTTCGAAATGAAAGTTCTTGAATTCACATCCATGATCACTTTTAGGATTTTGCTGATTTTAGTTCCTAATTTGTTCATTATTTGATTACCGAGTTTGACAAAAGACTAAAAAGGTTTCATCTTGGCTACTCAACAAAACTACCCAAGTGAATCTCGTGAAGTCATCCACAACCACCAATGAAAATCTTTTTCTGCCATGCTCATAGGTTGAATAAGACCAAATAGATTAAGGTGGAGAAGCTCCAATGGTCTCTTAGTTACTACGTTGTTTATAGACCTAAATGACTTTTTAACTTGCTTACCAAGTAGGCAAGCTAAGCAAAGCCTATCTTTCTCAAAGTTGATATAAGGTAAACCCACAACTAATTACTTTTTGGATAATTTGGATAAAATGTTCATATTATATAACCAACCCTTCTGTGCCAAAGACATAAATTATCCTCCTTGATACAAGATAAACATTAGTGGAGCTAGAGGATAAATCAATCATATACACATTATTAATTCTAGGAGTAAAGAGTATAGTTGAGTCAATCTTACAGTAAATAACTTAGCAACCTGTTGAGTCGAATGTAACCTTCCTACCTTTGTCACAAAGCTTGGATAGGCTTAGCAAGTTGAACTTAAGTCCTTTGACCAAAGACACCTATTCAATTGAAGGAGAAACATTGATAGTGATGCGTCCAACAACCTTCCCTTTTTGGTTATCTCCAAAGCTGACACTCCCATTTCTTTTATGCTCTAATGAGATGAATTAGCTTTCATTTCCCATCATATGCCTAGATCATCCGCTATCCAAATACCACATTCCAGTGTCATTAGTGGATCTTAGGCTCACCTATAAAACAGTTATGTTTTCTTAGGTACCCATGCTTCGAGCTGGGTCCTCCCTTGTTAGCAGTGCTTAAATTAGTCTAGTCATATTCATCATAATAACCATTTTTATGCCTACACATAAATATGGCATATCAAGCTTTTCCATAAAAGTCACATACCGCTTTTGCTTTGAGCTAGCACTTTCTTCTTTTTAGATGTACTCTTCCTCTTAGAATTGCGATTTTGGTTACTCAAAGATGGACTGTTAGCTAGAGGAGGAACTCATTTCTTCTTTAAAGCTATTATCTTAGTAGTTAACTCATCTAATTGCTTAGTGAGCTTGATGTTTCGACATTCATGATATTCAACTTTTTCTTAAAGAAAGCGGATATCAAGAGATAAGGAAGCAATCGTATCTTCTTGATCTTCACTTCTCCTCACCAGCTCTTTAATGTTTTTGTCAGACTTGTTAGTCAGCTTCATCATATTAAAGAGTACCTGAGCAAACTCTTCTATTGATAAAGGGATTTTAGTATGAACCTTAGTTTGAAAATTTTTCCCTTTGTTTCACTCAGCTTTAGAGTCAGTAGCGGATGAATAAATCTTGAAAGCAGATGCTGAGCTCTCACCCCTTTCATTCTCAATTTAATAGAGGTTGGCGGAATCAGTAGCTTCTTCATATGTTGATGAAGATTCTTCGGAATCGCTCTAGGTGGTAGTATGTGCCTCATTTTTCTTTGTGAACCTCTTCTTAAATCTGCCCTTTTTTGTTTTAAGACAGGTTGATCGAATATGACCCTTCTCGCCACATCCAAAACATTTGATTTCCTTGTTGTGCTCCTTCTTGGGTCCCTCCTCAGCTCCACGCCGGTGTTGAGTTAGCTTGGTTTTGATGGGAAATTTCTTCTTGCTCAATTTCCCATCCTTCTTCATGAAGTGCTTAAATAACCTTATCAGAAGTGCCATCTACTCATCCAAATCAATGTTGGTTGATTCTTTAGATGAGTGAGCTTTCAAGACAATGACTCTGCCCTCTTTCTCCTTAACTTTACTCCTTTTGGAGTTATCGGTATATTTCCTCAAGGATATCTATTGTAAGAAATTGATTGATGCCGCATTCTCTTTGAGAAGCCATAGGTCAACATCATCGTAATCCTTTAGATCAACTAGAACATGTACCTCATCCCGCACAATAGTGGGAATACAAGGGCTTATCTCTATTGCTAGCCATGTTGCATGTTTTAAGATTGAATATAATTTTTCATGCGAGTTTTCCAAAACATGTAGTTTTGGTCATCAAAGAGTGAAGGCCTAGTCATAAACATTCCTTCTTTAAGGGGTGTTGTTTATCTTGAGCTAGAACTGAAGTTATAGTAAGCTATTTAGATCTTTAACTCTTAGACAGTGAGTCTAGAAGCCAAGCACTTGCTCCGATATCACTTGTTCTTCCGTGTTAGCTTAAATAACTGAGCAGAGGGGGGTAAATGCAATTACTTGGTTAATTTTAGGATTTATAAAAATTATTTCCAAGTTCAATTTTGCTACATGTTAAGTAACTTATGCTGTGAGTAGGTCTAAAAACTATTAACTAAGCTTCGATGAACTAGTTTATCTTTAATCTGTGCTGAGTACTTTACTCAGCTTCGATTAGTTTTTCGAGCGAAACTTATAAATAGAGAGATGATGAATGAGCAAAGACACTATAAAGGCAGTGATAAGGTATAAGAAAGTTAACACCTTAGATTTTATCCTTGTTCAGCCCCGAGCCCACCTCTAGTCCCCAGATTCCTTTTCAAGCTTTAATCCACTAGTGTTTCTTTCCTTAGACAGAGAAGCCTTTACATCGGGTAGACACGATTACAGAAAGTACCTTTCTTTCTAACTACCACTCAACCACAGTTTAGGTACCCTTCCTAAACTATCACTTAGATTCGAATCGAAACATTTAGAACTAAGGATTTCAACTTATTAAAACCGTTGAATACTTTTACAATTTTAAATCTAATATGGTTTCTCTCTATCACAAAATGATGGAAAGATGAGCGTTTGATGTAGAATGCTTGACTTTGCAACTTCTGAATGCTGGGAATACTTTGATAATATTTCATTTCTTAAGAAACTCGAGGTGACTCACCAAGTTTGAATGTCTTCTTCAGTCTTTTATTTATATTCTAAGAGTTGTACGTAGCTATTGTAAACTTCTCATCTTGACTTGATCTTTAATTTCTCTTCTCTTTAGAACTTTTAAATTTGTTTAGAGATAAAGAATATGAAAGTTGAAGCGTGAGATTAATATGTTAATATTGATGCGTTAAAAACTCATTTCTTCAAGCAATTTGTTCTGTTAGAGAGATGCGCGAGATGTACCATGGAAGCTTGTGATTTTTCTAGTTGCTGACGTTGTAGAGGAGCATGGAGATAATGGAAAAATAACACATGTCAAAAGCTTTCTTTTACCTTGGATGCTAGCTACGAATCTCCAACATTCCGTACTAACACCTTTTGGTTGTGAGGACCACATGAATATCTTCTTTAATTTCAATGCGTTTTACTTGAAAAGCATCAATGGAATATTTTATCTATCACAGACAATGTTAAAAGCACGTATGTCATAATATTTCCAAGTGTCAAAGAACTCAGCCTTTAATTAATAAAAGCTACTCAACTTCGTTGAGTCTATGTCATATAAACTACGTTATACTCAATCACACTCAACTTTTCTTTTCTAAGCCATAACTTAATTGAAACTCAGTAAACTAAGTTATTTTTCCTTAAACAAATTCATGTAATCTTGTTATATAAGAGTCTACTTAGTACCCAATCAATTTCACTATCCTAGACAGTTTGTTATTTCCAAAATATTTTAAGTACTGTGAGGTACTATTAACTTTGGTTCAATAAAATCCCTTCCCCAAGCTCTAATACTAAACTCTCCAAAAGTAGTTTCAAAAGATAAAGATTTGCGAAAAAATGAGGAAGTATTTCAAATGTGAGAAAGTATACTCCTCAAGAACACTTACACCAAAATCTATTAGATTATAACTTGATGAAAACTCCTAAAGTATGACTAGACTTCAAAGTTTACTTAGTTTCTCTATGAACCTCAAACTTGCTTAAAAGTGAACTAAAACTCAAACTTGCCTAAATAATGGATAAAAGAATCCCAAATGACCCAAGTACATGCTCTTTTCATAAACTCAAACTTACTAACCTGAAATCTTAAGTATATATGTGTTTAAAGTTTTAACTTAGCTCAAGAACACCAATAACACTAAAAAACATTCAAATTTTTCTTTCTCTCTAGAACTCACTTTTCTTGCTGCTATTTTGCAAGAAAATTGAGCTCCCCTTTTCCTAAAACTCAGCCCTCCCATTGTACTGGGACTCCCTTCAATCCAAAGTCAACTTAGGATTACTTTTAGCCCATACCATTTAGCGTACACTTTTTCTTTTCTCAAATCCTTCACAAAGATTTAAAAGTGTCCTAGGTAAGGTGGGGGAGTGGTTTTTCATTGATCATGTTCGAGCATGTGGGCAAAATTAACCTTTTTGGATGAAAATTGTAAAGAGTGCAATTTTGGTTCTGCTACAACATTGATGTCGTTAACCACATTGATGATGTCGTTAACAACATGGCTCTCTTAGATTGGGTTTTTTGCGCCTAATTTAATAAAAAAAGGTGTTTATGGTTTAAAGAAACAAGGAGAGCTTCTTCTAGATGAATTTAGGACCTTGTTAAAAGTAAAAGACTTGTAAGGGAAAAAGAAATTACATCTTCATCATCGAACTTGTGAGTAGGAAGCAAAATCCCATGCTCACAGACTGCCCCTCATGAGATCATTACTAATATCAGATAAGTATGGTCTTATAATTTGAAGAGTAATGGGGTTTATGAATGATACTTGATCGATCAGGGTAGGTACTACCTTGTGATGATCACCGCTATGACCTGAGCCTTTATTCTAGCACCGTGCCCTTTGAAGATAAGAGATTGACCACTTTATTTTTTGATCCGTACAATATGCCCCTTATGAACTGAACCTTGGGTGATTGATACCGTTGGAATTGCTGGATAAAGGATGTAAGCCATGTGCTTCCATGCCTTTGATTGTAAAAAAGTCTTTGAGGAGGTATGCATACTATAGAAAGTCTGTGGTGAGTGCCCCTTGTGTCTTGACCCCCCTGGTTGATTGATACTATTGGAACTAGTGGGGAAAGGATGTAAGTTGTGCGCTTCCATGCTTTTGACTATAAAAAGTCTTTGAGAAGGTATGAAAACTGTAGAAAGTTTATGGTGACTGTCCCTTGTAAGTTGACCCTCGGTTGATTGATACCATTAGAACTAGTGGGGAAAGGATGTATGTCGTGCGCTTCCATGCCTTTGACTATTAAAAGTCTTTGAGAAGGTATGCAGATTGTAGAAAGCCTATGCTGAGTGCTTCTTATGAGTTGACCTCTAGTTGATTGATACCATTAGAATCATTAGAGAAAGGATGTAAGTCATGTGCTTCCATGCTTTTGACTGTAACAAGTCTTTAAGAAGGTATGTAGACTATGGAAAGTCTATGATGAATGCCCCTTATGAGTTAACCATTGGTTTATTGTAATCATTGGAATCGTTGGGGAAAGGATGTAAGCTGTATGCTTCCATTCCTTTAACTGTAAAAATTCTTTAGGAAGGTATACAAACTGTAGAAATTCTGTGATTAAAGGCCCTTGTGGGAAGGTGAAACCGTTTTGCAATAAGATTAGTGAAAATTTTCTTAAGTACAACTTTATAAGGCACATTTTAATTCCTTGATTGAGGTTGTTGGAAGCAAAAATTTTTTCCCCTTCAATCAAGAATTAAAACATGAGGATTTAAAGAACATCTGCAGAATTTGTGACAAACTAAATATTTATCTTTAAGACTTTCAGGGATGTCCCAGGGACCGCGTTGTTGTTTTAGGAGGCTTTTGCAATGCTGAAATGTTCCTTGAATGGGGACTGGGTAGGTTTGAATTGACTTTAGGCTTGAGTGGGCCATCATCCTTCTTAATTTTGGTGTTGTTCTACTTTGACGCCTCTTAATGCTTGCAATTTCCTCAAGTGAAGGTGGAGTTTCTTGCTTATCAGAACGGCATTGCCCCGGTTTGGCATCTCCTTTACCTACAAGTGACATGATGTGTATGTAATGTATGCATGATTTTATGCTTGAACAATATTTATCACATGATGTATGTTCTTCTATTGTAGGTGTTGTGGGATTTGGATCATCGAGGGTCCGACAGATAGTAGAAGCTTCATAGCATGAAGAGCCTTCCAAAGGATTTCGAGTCAATATCCTCTTGTGCTGATGCATGGGTGCCCCCAGGATTTATCTTGTTGGGCCTTCCATGGCTACCTTACTATTGATAGTCGAGTTTTGGTGACATGACTCTTTTGAAATGGCAAGAGATGTGGGTTCGGGTCGAAGTTCAATTTTGTGATCAGATCAAAGTTGAGTTTAAAGTTTGGCCTGGGTTTGAGGTGGATTTGGATGAGGTTTTGGATTTATAATGCTCGTTTCCTTATTTGGTATGGCATTGACGATATTGACGTTGATTCTAAACCATGTCATTGATGCTCACTTTGAAGTTGATCATAGAGCTTGGAAGCTTTTTCACTTAAAGTGTTACTTCTCGTTGTCATAATTTGTGAGGTAAATCGGAAGATATTCACCCAAGGGTAGACAAATGATGATGCCTCTTTTCAGATGATGTATTTGATATTTCTTTAGTTCTAATTCTTGCATAGACTGCTCTTATGGGTTTTCATTCTATCAAACATTATCTTAATTTTTGCTTGGACTGCCCTTTCAGGTATATGCGATGATGAGTAATGGTACTTAATCATTAGCCTTTTTTCATAATTTAACCATTCTCCCTGTTGACAATTCCTTGATAGAAAAATAGAGAATAAGTGATATGTCAGGGATCAGAGGCTTCAAATCCAATGGTTGTATCAAATTTAGCTTAATTCCATTGAGTGGAAACAATTAATGTTCAATGGTACTCCTTCAATAGTGTAATAGTTGGTCCACAAATGGTGGTGAGCCGTGCGATGGAGTTTTTGACATGCTTAAATATTGAACTTCTTCTTTATGACTTTGGCACTAGCATTAGGTTGGCCCATCGTATCGATTATTTGACTACTTTGGGGAACTTAGCTTCAATTCGCTTTGTTACATCTATTTTGACTTTTCGACCCATTTTGGTTTTGATCATTTCAACTTTTTCTTAACTGACTAAATAGTCAGAGGAGGTTCTGTGTTTGGCGATCTTTCTGTCAACCTCACATCTTTATAGGATCAGGCAAATCCTATTAAGCGTTGTCTAAGCACCTGCGTTTATCTCTCACTTTTCTTCAAGAGTCAAATCTATTGGTCTGATATAACTTAAATAACATAGTTGAAGGTCGTGAAAGTGGTTACTTGGTTCTTTTTGGAGTTTATAAAATTCTTTTTTCAGGTTTAGTTTTTAGATGTGTGTTGAGTAACTCTATGCTGAGTGCAAGTCTAAAAACCATAAACTACTCAGCTTCGCTAACTTAGTTTATCTTCAATCGTTGTTGAGTACTTTACTAAGCTCTGATTGGTTTTTCAAGCTTAACGTTGCAAATAGAGAGAATGATGGATGAGCAAGACACTATAAAGACAAGCGATAAAGGTTACAAACTTAACACCTGTGACTTTATCCTGGTTCAGCCTCGAGCTTACCTCTAGTCTCCGGATTAATTTTCAAGATTGATCCACTATATTTTTTTCCTTCCTTAGGCGGAAGCCTTTACAACAGGTAGAATCAATTACAAAAAGTACATTCCTTTCTAACTACCTCTCAATCCATATATTAGGTACTATTCCAAAACCATCACTTGGATTTGAATAGAAAATGTGAACTAAGGATTTCAACTTTTGAAATTCATTGAATCCTTTTACAATGTTAAATCTAAGTTTTGATTCTCTCTATTACAAAAAGATTGATCGATTTGCGTTTGTTCAGAATGCTTGATTTTGAATTTTTGAATGTTGGGAATACTTGGACAGTATTTCAGCTCTTAAGAAATTCGAGTCTATTCACCAAGTTTGAGCGTATGCTTCAATCTTCTATCTATACTTGAAGGTCTTGGAAGTGGTCATTACAAACTTTTCATTCTGACATTATCTTCAATTTCTCTTCTCTTCATATCTTTCAAATTTGTTCATTTGAAACAAATTCCAGGACATTTAGAGACAGAGAATTCGAATGTTGAAGCGCAAGATTAATCCATTAATCTGAATGCGTCAAAAACTCATTTTCTTCAAACTATTCTATTCTAATAGAGAGGCGTACAAGATGCAATGTGGAAGCTTGTGATTTGTCTGATTGCTGACATTACAGAGTTACGAGGAGACATTGAGAAATGGTGCATGTCAGAAGATCCCTTTTATCTTGGACTTTATCGAGGAATCTCCAACATTTTGTATTAACACCTTTTGGTTGTGAGGACCACATGAAATATCTTCTTTAATTTCAATGCTTTTTCTCCTAAAAAGCATAAAAGGAATATTCTGAATCTCATAGACAAAACGTTAATGGCATATGTGTCATTTTATTCTCTACGTGTCAAATAACTCAGTTAGTAATAAATAAAAGCTACTCAACTTCGCTGGGACTATATCTTATACACTATGTAATACTCAGCCTTACACAGCTTTTCTTACTCTAAGCCATAATTTAATTAAACACTGAGTAAACAATCTTCCCCATTTTTGAATAAATAACAAACTAGGTTGTATAAGAGATTAATTGAATAAATAGTTTAAAGATATAGAGATACATGGTAGATGATGTAAGACTCCCCCATGCTGAGTGAATTCCTTAGTCAGTGTGGACTCCCCTATACTTAGAGGAAGTCTTTGATTTTGGGACTTTGTCTTACTTTATCTTTTCTTTAAGGTTGGTCTTTTCATTAATTCCTACAATAGTTTATAAGTAGGAATAGCAGGCATAAACAACAAATATAAAGTTAAGAAGCTCTTAACTTTGAGATAGAACAAGCTTCATATTTTTTCATTAATATCAAAAGCTTAGGTAGGACTCAAATTTTTTCTACACTAAGTGATTACATTTCAGCCCTATTACAAGTTTGCCTATTCTACAACTATCTATGAGATTGATTAGAAGAATTTCCACTGGTTTTTAGATAGTTTCTTTGATGGTGCGGTTGATATTGTTACTGTTGATTCTGATACTATTGAGGTTGAAGATGTTGAGGTGTCCATGAGAGTGAATGATGATATTGCTGAGCAGTCCTTGTTGCATCTTCCACTACTTTCTCCCTCTTTGTTATCTGACCTTTCACAATTTGATCCAAGCACAAATTAAAGGAGTCGATAGCAGCTTAGAAGTCCTCTTGCTTTCCTATGATGGTTGGAGAGATTTCTTGCTCTAGATACTCTTTCCCTTTTAGCGAGAGGATGTCTTGATCCTTAAGTTCCTCTAGAAGCAAATGGTGACACCTGGTGTGATGAGCAATCTGCTCAAATCCTTGGTAGGAAAACTGTTGAAAGCATTGCTGGAGACCTCTAAATTCAGATGTAGAAAGTGCGATCTTCAACTTGGCTTCCATGTCAATGATCCAAGGGCCAAGATTATTCATGGTTCTAACAGTGAATTCAATATCCTTGGTGTCATACATCCCGATTATGACCAACTGTTCTGCATTCCTTTACATATTAAAGAGATGATCCATTAGGGCAGTAAGCATTTTATGCATAGAGAGACCATTTTCTAGATCTAAAGACTCAGTTGGCTTCGAAAATAGTTTGCCCATCGCTTGACGGAGAGCTTTCTACGCCTTCTTCACTAAATCGTCAATGTTGTCATTGATAACTTTGCAAGCTGAGTCAAATTTCTCTTTAAGCGCATCTAGCTTAAGCACTAGCTTTCTCCACTTTCTTGGCAGTCTCATCAACATTCTTGATCACCCTATCAACTTTCTTATTATAGTTTACCATAAGCCTGGACATACTTTCCATCAACTTGCACATGATGTGACCAAGATCTGTAATGAATGCAACTTCCTTGTATAGATCACTAATCTTCGAGTTAGTTCTCTTCTTTATTTTGGCCTGCTCTTCGCCAAACTAATGTGGTATTCAAGCTACTTAGCTGCTTTGCAACAATGATAATACTAACCTTCATCTTTCCTGCTACCGAGTTAGCAATAACAGTAGACGTGGGGAAAGAGGAGACAACTGCATTGAGCTAAGCTGTAGAGTCAGAATGTCCGGTTAAGATTAGCGCCATCTTATCCATAAGGATTTTTGCTCTTTCCTTCACTAGATGA
The DNA here is from genome assembly GCA_949673415.1 of Euphorbia schlechtendalii. Lineage (NCBI taxonomy): Eukaryota > Viridiplantae > Streptophyta > Magnoliopsida > Malpighiales > Euphorbiaceae > Euphorbia > Euphorbia schlechtendalii. The sequence continues at coordinate 60,985 of CATIWQ010184315.1, read as the reverse complement.
TTGCGGATGGCACACAGGCTTCCTTAAATCTTTTCAAATTCTTCGAAGTAACTGATTCAGACGGAATGCTTGAATGCACATCAAACTTCGTTAGTTTAGCCTTTGATCTTGTGAACAAGTCCATCAATTCTTGACACTATGGCACAAGGCTTATTGCTCCATCCAACTCAACAGTTTTGAGAGTTTGGAATTTTTTCCTCGCTAACTCTCTAATCTAAGCCAAGATGGCTGAATCAGCCAAGTCCTCTTAGACTAGCTTACTGCTGGAGGGATAAGTTGCTTCATCGGCAATAAAATTTACCTTAGCAACCTCCTTATATGCTTTTCCTTGCTGAGCGGAGCTCTCAGCTTTATAAACTTCTCTAATTAGAGGGATTAGAGGGGTAGATGATGGTTTTAAAGAAATGGTAGGTTTAAAGGTTTTTACATTTGAAGATTTGGGGGTTGGTTGAGATTTTACAGGGGAAGGAATGAGAGCTGTTTGAGTATTTGGAGAAGGTGAAGAATGGGTGGCAGTTTGTTGAGTGTTGGTTAGGAAAAGAAGTATGAACTGGGGAATTCACAATTTCTGGCATATGGGTGGAGAATTTATTTGGTAATTTACAATTTGTGGGATTTTAGGATTTACAGGAGAAGAAGGAATAGGATTTACATAAGAAATAGGGGTAGAATTTATAGGTACATAGGGGTTGGCTGTTTAACCCACCAAGGACGGGTCAACCTCGGGTAACTCAGTTTGAGTTGGAAGTGACTTAGCTTGAGTGTGAATGGGATAAATGCTATTTTCAAGAAGAGTATGTTCTTCCTGATTGATGATCTCCACTTCATCAGCATCCTCATCACTGCTCACCACTTGGACATTTTTCTTTCTATGACGAGTAGTGGCAGAGCGCTTACACTAATTACCCCTCACTTTAGGAAGAACTTCCTCCATATGGGTAGCAGCATGGGATTTAGTGGTTTCAGAGTTCTCTTTGCCTTTCTTAGATCTCACTTGACCCATATTATCTTCAACTACCTTAAGCTTACACTTTTTCTAGTGCAGGGTTTCCTATTCTTCCCTGGTATCTTCTTTTTCTTCTTCTTCAGCCTTTTATTTCACCCTAGCTTCCCTCTAAGTGCAAGACTTTAACTTCATCTTATTCCTTTGGTTGGTTAGAGGCTAGGTAGGCGTATTTCCTAACCTTGATTTTGCTACGCTGGCTCTAGCCCTTTATGGTCTAGCCTTTCCTTTTAGGGAAGTTGAGGTAGTAGCGAGTAATGGAATCTGCTCCACATGAGCAGTTAAAGGAACATCCTCAGTGGTGTCTATACTAGAACCTTAAAAATCCACAACAAATGCATCCTCATCTTCCTTGAGCACATTTTTGGGAAACACTATAGGTTCCGCTTTGGTCTTCTTCAGCTTCAAATCTTGGGCTTTAGTATAGTGGGTGTGAACCAGCTTGTTCTTCAGCCTGCTGAAGTGAGGTATATCTAGAGACTTCTTCACTGATATCACCATTCCTCCATGTTTATCAATGAATGAAGACACATCCATTCGCATAGTCTTCACGAGGGCGGTGATCAAATAACCGTAATGGTAGATGGTAGTAACTTTGGTAAAGTGATGAAGTATTATCATTGGCTCGTTAAGTTGCTTGCCTTTTGATAAGTGTATAATTACACTTATTATCAATATAATTTTTTTATACTTCATATAAAAGATTTCACGTGGTATGTAGTTGTTTTTGGTGCAATTGTAGATACTAAGTAAATCTTGGGAGTAAAATGATCTAAAGTGGAATTCTATGTAAAAAGAGTGAAAAAGGTGCGAAAAGATGCGTGGAACTTAAAGATTTGGCTTAGGATCGAAGCTGTTGAAGATCGGTGAAGTTACAAGAAGAATTCTAAAGAAAAACACAATTCATGGTCATGATATTCGCGGTCGTGACTTTATACACTTCAAAAATAGAAAATTGTCAAACAAAGATTCACTATCGTGACTTGTATATCGTGATTACGACTTGGATGGTTTTTTGGTCAAATCTTCTTAACTACCAATTGCCAGATAAGAATGATAAACCACCATCAACTACCAACGAAAAGACACTTATCAGAAGTTAACCAATCATGAAAAGGTGCTTATCCATTGTGGATAAGATTGAAGCTTCTCAACTAATCACAATGAAGTGATGCAATCTTTTGCTAATGGACACAACTCTTCATTTGAATAGACACAACCCTTCGAATTCTATAAATAGGGCTCCAAACCTTACAAATTTCGTGGAGGGCAGAGTGCATGGTGGAGCATTAGAGTGCAATTATAGGGTTACATATAGTGTGTGTAGATAGAGAATAAAATATCTAGTTTTGCTACTATCATAAGTGTTAGCGAGAAAATGTTTAAGTGATTCGAATCCTTATTTTGATCACTAGATTTCTCTACATATTCGGGCAATTGTTGTATAAGTGTACTTGCAAATCACTTATCAATAAAAGTTTTCATTCTTCAACATTTGTTTGTTCGATATTCACAAAGAATAGCATCCTAGCGGAGGTTCTGTACGGTCCGAGACTGAATTCAAAGCAGAAGCAGGAATTGCGGGAATTGATGTCTCCCATTAAAAAGTGGATACGGTTTGATCAACTTTAGCTTTCACTTGCATACCTTACAACTTTGCTTTGCTTTTTACTTATACTTTCTATTTTGAATTTTATGATATGTCTATGTGTCATAATGCATATTTCATGTTAAGTCTTTTTTATTAATCAAGTTATATGCGCTGGAGTTAATTTTAAGAGTAGTTTCGGGGTTAACAATATCGTGTATAATCACTGGATCTGTGACATAATGCTGTTTGGTGAGCCAACATTTTTGGAATGGAAACTTTCTAAATATGGCTATGTGAGAGCGACCCCGTACTAAGCATAGTATTGACGTTTTCTAGGTTTATATAATTGTCTTAATTCATTTACGCTCGGTTTAGAAAAGTTATTTCATGTATTGCTCTACGACGAATAATTGAACACTTGGGAGTTTTGAACCGAGTCTGTTATATTAGTTTAGTGAATCGTAACATCTTTGTTGAACTCGCATGTTTTCTCTACTATATGTATTTCGTAGGGAAAATATATATATTTAGAATCTCTAGTCTTCCATACATATATCTATCCATTCTTCATTCTAATCCTCCCAACTAAAATCCAAAAATATTTTATTTTCTTTATTCCATTTTTTTTGTTGATCTTTAGAGCTAGTCCTTCCCTGTGGGATTGATATCTTTTAAAACTACATCGTAACTGTATACTTGCAGTGGTTACCATTTTTCTATTTAGATATGTGGTACTGACAACACCTGTTCGTATTTTGAACTTATATCTTATCGATATGAAAGTGGGAGACAAGGTTTTTGGCTTTATTATTAAATAAAAAATCCTAGGAGTTATTAAAGTAAAAACTTTGCGAACACCTTCTACCATATGGTAGACCACGCACCTCTTGATGTAAGTGCAATTGCTTAAAGATCCTATTTTGGGGAGGATCTTCTTCACTAACAACTCATGGCAAACCTAGCTTCTCAGCTCATTCTCGAAGCGGATTTATCTCCAGAACTGTAATCAGCAGGGAGTTCCCAATCTTGAAGGATAGCAACCTTATCTTCATCTCCAGTTCTTCTTAGCTTTGTGCCCTTCAGAGGCATGTTGAGAAGACTCTCCACCTACTCCGCACAGATTAAGTACAAAGTGCTGTTGAATTCCACCAGAAGCACATCATCATAGCCTTCAATTGTGTACAGACTCTGATATAAACCCGTAATCAGGTTTTTGATGGTTGATCCCTCTAACAATAGGAATTGGCTTAGATTCTCTTGCTTGATGACCTTGTGCATTAACTTGCTCAGAAATAGGCCCTAATAATCGACCTCATACACTGGACCAAAGTCCTGATTCTCTGGCCAATCCACCTTGGTGAAGACTATTCCATGGGGGAAAATGATCTTCTCCACGGATCCGTTGATATGCACATACATGTTCTTCATTGAAATGCCTTGGAGCTTGAGAGTTTTTCTTATGTGAGCCATTTTTAGTTTAGAGAGTTTGAGAGATGAGAGAAATTAGGGTTCTTTGCAAAAACAATTGAGATTTCAGAAATGCAAGTAACCTCCCTCTTCAGCAAACTACCGCTTTTATAGACTTCTTTCAACTTGCAGTGATACGTGGTGCTCGCAAAACACAAGATGAAAATGAATGTTGAGATTAACAAAGATTTAGCCGACATAGTAAAATGGTGAGTTTTGTATCAGATGGTTCCAATTTAAAAAGGCCCTTTGGATAAAGTGGTTTTTGATTTTTCAACCGTGAAACTGAATCTCACAGCGTTACTTCAAAATATAGATAGTGTTAAATACTTGTTACCTCCTTCAGCTGAGTTGAGACTTTATTTTAAACACTTTGTCAAAATTCTTGAATTTTCTTCACTTGGGGTTTGCAATTCCAATAAGCTGCCTTAGAACATTGAAGTGCTCCTTGGCCAAAGGTTTGGTGAATATGTCAGCTCGCTGTTCTTCTGAAGGAACATACTCTAACTTGACATCTCACCTTAGCACATGATACCTTATGAAGTGTGTCTTATATTGACATGCTTCATCTTACCATGTTGAATTAGATTCTTGGATAGGTCAATTGCGCTTTTACTATCACACATAACTTCAAGGCACTTTGACCTTGTACCATAATCCTTTAATTGCTACTTAATCCATAGTAGTTATGCTATACAACTTCCTGCCACTATGTACTCAGCTTTAGATGTACTCGGTGTAACAGAGGTTTTCTTTTTTCTATACTAAGAGATAAGGCATTCTCCAAGGAAATGGTATCCTCATGTGGTGCTTTTCCTATTAAGCTTGTCTATGCTATAGTCAACATCTATGAATCCTCTAGGAGTGAAATCTGAGCCATTGGGATACCACAGACCTACATCAAGAGAACCTTGCAAGTACCAGAGAATTCTCTTAATAGTTTCTAAGTGAGATTCTCTAGGGTTAGCTTGATAATGTGCATAATAGCACACTGAATATTGAATATCAAGGTTACTAGCAATTAAGCAAAAGAGAGAATCAATAATACCTCTGTATAACTTGTTGTCTAAAGGCTTACCAGCTTCATCCTTACTCAAGATTGTGTTAATGGCCATGGGAGTGGACATTGGCTTCGAATGCTCCATACCAAACTTCTTCAAGATTTCTTTGGCATACTTTACTTGGTTGATGAAGATTCTATCTTCAATTTGCTTGATTTAAAGTTTGAGGAAAAGGTTGAGCTCTCCCATCATTGACATTTCAAATTCACACTTTATTTGCTTGCTGAACTCCTTGCACATCTTCCCATCAGTTGCTCTAAAAATGATATCATCCACATAAATTTGGACAAGCAGCACATCTTCTTTCTTTCACCGGATGAATAGAGTTGTATCTGCTTTCCTTCTTTCATAGCCTTTTCTGATAAAGAAATTGGTCAACCTCTCATACCAAGCTCTTGGATCCTGCTTTAATCTATAGAGAGCTTTCTTCAACTTGAAGGCATGCTCTGGATTCTGTAGATCTTCAAAGCTTGGAGGCTGGGGCACATAAACTTCCTCTTGAATGAAGCCATTCAGGAATGCACTCTTAACATCCAATTGAAACAATTTAAAGTTCACATGAGATGCGAAAGCACATAGGATCCTAATTGCTTCGAGCGGAGCTACAGGAGCATAGGTTTCATCATAATCTGTGCATTCTTTCTGATTGCAGCCTTAAGCAGCAAGCTTGGCTTTATTTCTGACAACAACGACATCTTCTTCAAGATTGTTCTTGAAAACCCATTTAATGCCTATAATTGATTTTCCTTTGGGCTTTGGAACTAGATCCCAAACATCATTGCTTTTTAACTGATCCAGCTCCTCTTGCATCGTGATCATCTAATAATCATCTCCTTTTGCATCTTCAAACTTCTTGTGTTCAATCAATGAGATGCAGGATAACTCATCCTTTTACTGAGCCGACCTTGCATCATCACAAGATTATGAACATCATCAACAATACTTTCGAGAGGGTGATTGTAATGAGTCTTAATCTCTCTTGGAAGACTGGGATCTACAACAAGAGTCTCTGTGCTACGTTGTTGAGGCTGAGCTTGATCTTCTCCTTCATTGAAATTAATGGAAAGATCTCTGTCAACTTTAACTGCCTCAGCTTCGGGTTCCTGTACTGGGTTGGGAAGCATAGAGATTGGTGTGCTAAGTTGATTTTCTAGCTGTTTTACTCCTTCATCTTAATCAGATGGCCATCTATCTACATTGTTAGTTTCATCAAAATCCACATGCATAGACTCATAAGCTGGTCTTTTTGACGTATATTCTATATGCCCTGCTGTTAGATGAGTAACCCAGAAAGATACCTTTATCAACCTTTGGATCAAACATTCCTAGCTACTCTTTGGTGTTTAGAATAAAGCACCTACAAACAAATGATCTGAGATAACCAATCTTAGGCTTGCACCCTCGCTAAAGCTCAGAGGTTATTTTCTCAAGAAATGGGCGAATTAAAATCTGATTCAAGATATAACAGGTTGTGTTAACAACTTCTCCTAAAAGTACTTTGGTATATTGTTATCACTCAGCATGGATCAAGCCATTTCAACTATAGTTCTATTCTTCCTTTCTACAACCCCATTATGTTGGGGAGTATAAGGGGCAGAAAAGTTGTGGTCAATACCATGTGCTGAACATAATTCTTTGAAATGAAAGTTCTCAAATTCACGTCCATGATCACTTTGGATTTTGCTGATTTTAGTTCCTATTTTGTTCATTATACAATTAGTAACTTTGACAAAAGGCTCAAAGGTTTCATCTTTACTACTTAGTAAGACTACACAAGTGAATCTCATGAAGTCATCTACAACCACCAATGAGAATCTTTTTCCACCCATACTCATAGGTTAAACAAGACCAAATAGATCTAGGTGGAGGAGTTCTAACAGTCTCTTAGATACTATACTGTTTGTCGACCTAAATGACTTTTTAACTTGCTTACCAAGCTGGCAAGCTGAGCAAAGTCTATCTTTCTTAAAGTTGATACTAGGTAAACCCACAACTAGTTGCTTTTTAGCTAGTTTGGACAGAATGTTCATATTTATATGACCCAACCTTCTGTGTCAAAGCCACAAATTATCTTCCTTAGATACAAGATAAACTTTAGTGGAGCTCGGGGATAAATTAATCATTTACACATTATTAATTCTAGGAGGAAAGAGTATAGTTGAGTCAGTCTTGCAGTAAATAACTAAGAAACCTACTGAGTCGAATGTAACCTTCTCACCTTTGTCACAAAGCTCGGATACGATTAGCAAGTTGAATTTAAGTCCTTCGACTAGAGACACCTCTTTGATTAAAGGAGAAACACCGATAGTGACGCGTCCAACAATCTTCCCTTTTTGGTTATCTCCAAAGCTGACACTCCCATTACTTTTACGCTATAATGAGATGAAATAGCTGTCATCTCCCGTCGTATGCCTAGAGCATCCACTATCCGAAAACCACATTCTAATGTCATCAGCGAATCTTAGGCTCACCTGTAAAACAGTTACGTTTTCTTAGGTACCCATGCTTTTAAGATGGGTCCTCGGTTGTTAGTGCTGCTTCGATTAGTCCATTCGTACTCGTCATAATAACCATTTTCATGCCTACAAATAAGTGTGGCATGGCCAACTTTGCCACAAAAACCAAACACCGTTTTTGCTTTTGGCTGGCTTGCTTTCTTCTTTATTGAAGAATTCTTCCTCATAGAATTACCAGTTTGGTTACTCAAAGATGGACTATTGGTTGGAGGAGGAACCCATTTCTCCTTTAAAGTTATTATCTCAGCATTCAACTCATCTAATTTCTTAGTGAGCTTGTTGTTTTGACATTCATGATATTCCGCTTTTTCTTGAAAACAACAGATATCAAGAGATAAGGAAGCAATAGTATCTTTCTGATCTTCACTTCTCCTCACTAGCTCTTTGATGTTTTTGCTAAACTTATTAGTTAGCTTCATTACGTCAAAGAGTAACTAGGCGAATTCTTCTATTGATAAAGGGATTTTAGGATGTACCTCATCTTACGAGTTTTTCCCTTTGTTACACTCAGCTTTATAGTCAGCAGCAAATGAGTTGCTCTTAGAAGTAGATGCTGAGATCTCACCCCTTTCATTCTCAATCGTCACCAAGCAGAGGTTGGCAGATGCTGTAGCCTCTTCATCAAAAGATGAGGATTCTTCTGAATCGTTCTAAGTGGTAACAAGTACCTCATTTTTCTTTGGCGAACCACTTCTTGAATTTATCTTTTTTGGATTTAGGACAAGATGACTGAATATGGCCCTACTCACCACAGCCAAAGCATTTTATATCTTTGTTGTGTTCCTTACTTGGTCCTTGCTAAGCTCCACATCGGTGCTGTGTTAGCTTGGTCTTGTTGGGAAATTTCTTCTTAGAGAATTTCCCATCCTTCTTCATGAAGCACTTGAATCTCCTCGTTAGAAGTGCCATCTGCTCATCCAAATCATTTGTGGTGTATTCGTCTAATGAGTCAACTTTCAAGACAATGACTTTGCCCCCTTTCTCCTTGCCTTTACTCCTTTTGGAGTCATCATTATATTTCTTCAAGGATATCTCCTATGTCATCAAGGTACCTATCATCTCATCATAGATGTAGGTCTTAAGATTATGAGCCCCCTCGATCGTGCTCTTCTTTGCATCCCACTCAACAATGAGAGAATCTTCTTCACCATCTCTTCTTTGGTAAATTCATTGCCCATTCTCTTCAATGATATTAATGAACCTGGTATTCACGGATTGAATACCATCTCTGGCACCCATCTAGAATAGCTCATACTCTTTGAGCATGAGGTTGATCTTGGACTCTTTGACCTTGTCAGTCCCCTAATAGATGATCTCCAGCTTTCTCCAGATTTCTTGTGCTATCTCGCAACCTGATACCTTGTTAAACTCTGTAAGATCTAGCACAAAATGTATGTAATTGATGGCTGCTGCATTCTCTTTGAAAAGCCTTAGGTCAACATCATCATAGTCTTCTGGGTCAACTGGGACTCGCTCCCAATTCCTCACAATTGTGGGAACTCTAGGGCCAAGCTCAATAGCTAGCCATGTTTGTATGCTTTGTGATTATATAAAGTTTTTCATGTGATTTTTCCAAAACGTGTAATGTGGGCCGTCAAAGAGTGAAGGCCTGGTTATATACATTCATTCTTTAAGAAGTGTAGTCTAGTTAGAGCCGGAAGAAAAATTATTATAAGCCATAGGGATCTTTAAGTCAAAGATGATGAATCTTTATGGTTGAGCACTCTCTCTGATACCACTTTTTGGTCCGATATAGCTTAAATAACAAAGCATAGTGGGTGAATGCAGTTACTTGATTCTTTTTAAAGTTTATGAAATTCTTTTTCCAAGTTCAGTTTTAAGATACGTGCTAAGTACATTTCTAAAAATTATAAACTACTTAGCTTCGCTAACTTAGTTTATCTTCAATCATTGCTGAGTACTTTACTTAGCTTAGATTTATTTTTCAAGCTCAATGATGAAAATAGAGAGAATGATGGATGAGTAAGACATTATAAAGATAAGTGACAACGGTTAGAAACTTAACACCTAAGATTTTATCCTGGTTTGGCCCCGAGCCGACCTCCAGTCCTCGAATTTCTTTCTGAGCTTTAATCCACTAGTTTTTTCTTTCCTTCCTTAGGTGGAGAAGCCTTTACAGTGAGTAGAATTTATTATAGAAAGTACCTTCCTTTCTAACTACCTCTCAATCCATAGTTTATTTACCCTTCCTAAACAGTCACTCAGATTTGAATAGAAAATGCGCACTAAGGATTTCAACTTATAAAATTTGTTGAATCCTTTTATAATGTTAAATCTAAGATTTGATTCTCTTTATTACAAACAGAATGATCGATTTGCATTTGCTCAGAATGCTTGATTTGGAATTTCTGAATGGTGGGAATAGTTTGACAGTAATTTAACTCTTAAGAAATTCGAGGTGATTCATTAAGTTTGAAAGCCTACTTTAGTCTTTTCTTTATACTTGAAGTTCTTAGAAGTGTCCGTTGCAATTTTTCGTTCTGACGTTATCTTCAATTTCTCTTCATATCTTTCGAATTTATCCATTTGAAAAAAATTCCAAGATGTTTAGAGATAGATAATTTAAATGTTGAAGCGTGAAATTAATCCATTAATATGGATGCGTAAAAAACTCATTGTCTTTAAGCAATTCCGTTTTGATAGCGAGGCGCGTGAGCTGTAATGTGGAAGCTTGTGATTTTTCTGTTTGCTAACATTGTAGAGTTGCGCGGAGACATTGAGAAATGGAACATGTCAGAAGATCCCCTTTTTCCTTGGACTTTAGCAAGGAATCTCCAACATTCCATACTGACACCTTTTAGTTGTGAGGACTAGTTAAAATATCTTCTTTAATTTCATCGCTATTTTTCTTGAAAAGCATCAATGGAATATTTCATCTCTCACAGACAATGTTAAAGGCATATGTGTCATTTTATTCTCTAAGTGTCAAATAACTCAGCTTTTAATAAATAAAAGTTACTCAGCTTTGGTGAGACTATATCTTATAAATTATGTAATACTCAGCCTTACACAGGTTTTCTTACTCTAAGCCATAACTTAACTAAACACTCAGTAAACTGAGTTTTTTTTCCTTAAACAAACTCAAGTAAACTTCTTTAATTAAGAATCTACTTAGTACTCAATTAATTTCACTATCCTAGACAGTTTGTTATTTCCAAAATGTTTTAAGTATTGTGAAGTACTATTAACTTGGGTTCAACAAAATCATTTGAACTTATTACAATCATAGGAGATCCATTTATACCCAAATTAATTTCATGAAATGATGTGTTATATAAGCTAAAAACATTATGCATATGTTCATGAGAATGCATGATATCAATCGATAGGATATCAAGTGAGTAAACAAAGTTCAATACAGTCAAAGGCTCAAGAGCCTCATGGACAAAGTTGCTAAAAAAGGTTTAAAGCACATATTATTATATCATTAGCATAATCATCCGCCACATGCAGAAGTGTGAGCGGGCGACACGGAGTGATGGGCCGAGAGTGCACGAAATGATAAGCGCGGTCCACCGGGGTGTTTAATGTGTAAATAAAATATACCAGGTCGTGGACCTAGAAAAGGTTGATAGATTGAGAAAGAGAAAGTTTTTAGATCGATCAAACTCAAATCCGCCATTTCATAGTGTAGAGTCACCACCTGGATTAGCTCTTCTAGGAATTAGAGTCCTGTGAGGCTTAACATCCGAGGGATGGCCCATAAAGACACAGAGATTTGGGTTCAGGATAAGTTTCTTATTTCTTATTGGATCACATTATATTACATTTGTAGAAAACCGTATTTCTTAATTGTGCATATTCGCACTTAAGTCATTTTTCGAGTTATTATGCATGATTCACATATGTGCGGAAAATAATAAATCCATACACAAATGCAATAAATAAATGTAGAAAAGTAAAGATTAAAGGTTACATAACCTCGGGGGATGCAACCGCCCACCTAACTTATTAATTACATTTCCCAAAAATAATATTTGCAATACTCGAAGGAAAATAAAATCTTAGGCATACATCTAACCCGCATCCACAAAGGTTAGCACGAGATATGACACAATATTTGCACGTATGTTTGATTTGATTTTGACGAGGCCCGTGTGGCCTAATAAAAACATCGATGATTGAAAATTTCTTATTTAGAAATAAAACTATTCATTTTATTTACAAATATGTTGGACATTTTTATTTAGTGAAAATGCTCGCATGCCAAAAGGTGAGGTCTGTTATCCAATAATAATTTGTATTCCCTTCGTGGGGGTATTCTAACATGAATTTCAATTAATAAAGGAATTACAGATGAAGAAAGAAAATTACAAACATCTAAAATACTAATAAAAATTTTGGGTTCACAGATAAAATAAGAAGAAGAAGCAGCAGACGATGAGCACGGAATTAGCAGTTCTAGGAACTCAGAGGCTTACCTTATCAGCGTGAATCCACTTCGGCGTATCCGTATGATCCCCAGGAGCGTTCCTCGTTCGTTTTTCAGTCGTGTTTGTGTGGAAAAGTAAATGTTTATTTATCCTAAAGATAATCAGACTCGGGTTCTAAATTTGTTTTAGACCCGAGAATATTTGAGGATTTTTAAAGAAAAGTAGATTGAAGAAAATTGATTTTAAAATAATTAAAGATTCAGAATCCAAACGTATTTTGGATCCAAATTATTCAAGAAAATTTGAAAGAAAATATTTTTGTTGTTTTTCGCATAATTTTTATCTCTGAAATCAGATTTTTCTCTAAAATTTTTTAGCCCTCTTCAATTTAAAAAGTCCCGGATATTCATAGGGCTCGGGTAAAGGCTAAACCGGGCTCGCTGGAAATTCCAGTGCTGAAAATTCCAGCACCTTGCTGGAATTTCCAGCGCTCGCTAGTTCCCTGTGAGCCATGGGCTTTCCCATTCAGTGAGCCCAGTTCGGCCCAATTATATTTTTTTATTTATTTTTTTAAATTTATTCATTTATTTATTAACTTATATCAAATTTTTATTTTTTCTAAAATAATTTAAGTCTTTAACACAACTCGGCGACGAGGAACATTCCTATTCGGAGATCTTCAGATAATCAAAAATTGTGTAAATCAAGGATAAAAATCCCGAAAAGCCATCATCATTGAACGCTCGAGCTGGTACAAAATCCCATGCTCACAGCTACCCCTCATGTGATAATTACTGGTTGTGTAACTAGTATGATCACAAGAAATGGAGCAAAGGGATTGAGAAAATACCTGATCGACGTGGCTGGTGATTTCTTATTCCCCCGATCGTTGATGACATGGGCCTTCCTTTCTGGTGCCATGTCCCCATAGGGTTGTACGTTTCCTTCTTCGAATTCCCTAGGTACTTTGTGCCCCTTGTGGGTGGGTAGGCCGTTTCTTTTTGCGGCGTCCCTTTAGTAGTCAGCAACCATTTCTTTCTTCGGTTGTGGTGATTGTGTGCCCCTTGTAAGTTGACCTTCGGTTGGTTTTGACAGTTGGAACTACAGAAGTAGGGTGCCTGAATCCATTTCAAATGCGACCTCATTGGGATAATCGTTTCTTTCATCTGTTGATGGATGAGACTGTTTCTTTTTTCAATCATTGAGATAACCATTTTTTTTTTGTTGTACTTTGAATTTCCTTAGTAGGATGTTGATTTGTTTGTGATAAATAAGAGAAAAGTATAATGTTAACATATTTTATGATGAATGTTTTAATTATTTGATTGAGTTTATGCGAAGCAAAAGTTTTTACCCCTTTAATCAAAAATTAAAACATGATGAATAAATGAGCTTAATGAAAATTCAGGGATGTTTCGAAGACCACTTCATTGTTTTAGGAGGCTTTTGTGATGAAATGTTGACTTTTAGTTGTAGAACCCAAGTTAATAGTACCTCACATTATTTAATAGGTTTGGAAATGGCAAACTATCTAGGATAATGAAATTAATTGAGTACTAGACTCTTAATTAATTAAGCTGACTCGAGCTTGTTTAAGGGAAAACAACTCAGTTGTGCTGAGTAATTAATTAAGTTATGACTTAGAGTAGGAAAAGCTGAGTCAGTGTTGAGTACTACGTAGTTTGGATTTATTTCACTCAGCTCATGCTAGGTTCTACTTTTATTTAATTAAAAAGCAGTTTTTTCCTTGAAACGTAGAGAACTTTTGACACATATGCTACTAACGACGTTTGTGAAGGAACATAATATTCTTCAGTTATTTTTCAGGAGAAAAAGGCACTGAAAACAATGAAGATTCCTGTAGTCCTCACAATACCAAATGTGTCAGTACGATGCGTCAGAGATTCCTCACTGCAATCCAAGTGAAAGGAATATGTCTGTTATGCGTCGCTTCTTAACTATCTCCACGCATTTCTAGCAACGTCGATAAAGTCATCCAATGGGAAGATTCCACGTTGCATTCTAGCGCGTATCTCTCAGAACCAGATATCTTGAAGACAAATGAGAATTTATCAATGGAATTTTATCACGCCTCAACGTTCAAATTCATATCTCTAAACATCCTGGAATCTATCTCCAACAGGATGATTTGAAGGATTTGAAGTGATGAGAATTGAAGATCAGAGATATCGTAAAGTTTGCAATGGCTACTTCGTAGAGCTTCAAGTATAAATAGAAGACTGGAGCTGACATTCAAACTTGGAGAATCACCTTGAATTTCTTAAGAGCTAAAACACTGCGCAATTTAATCCAGCTTCCAAAGAATTTCTCATGCAAGCAATCAACAAACATCAAAAGCCTTATTTGCTTGTAATTGAGAGAAATCACTTAGATTAACATTGTAAGGATTCAACATTTTATAAGTTAAATTCAGTTCGCTTTCTTATATAAATATGAGTGTCAGTTTGGGAAAGGTACCTAAGCTGAGTTGAGTGGTATTTAGAAAGGAAGGTACTTTCTGTAATCATGTCTACCCGCTGTAAAGGCTTCTCTTCTTATTGAAAGAATGAATTACTAGTGGATCAAAGCTCGGAGATGGCCAAACTAGGATAAAATCTCAGGTGTTAATGTTCTAACCTTAAGCGATTAGCTTTATCAACGATTTGCTCATTCATCTCTCTCTCGCATTCACTTATTTGCTTGTTATCTAATCTGTGCTAAGTAGTTTTACCCAGCTAAGGTTTGAAGATAAACTATACTAGCAGAGCTGAGTAGTTTATAAGGTTTTATATCGCACTCAGCACGCATATAAAAACTAAACTTGGTGAATTTTTTTTGAAAAAGTTAAAAGTAACCAAGATAACTCATTCACCCCCTCTACTGTTCTTAATAGCCTGTTTACGGACCAACAAGTGGTATCAGAGCTGTTGCTCAACCTTTAGACTAATCATCTTTGAGTTAGATCCATAAATGGCTTATAACAACTATGGTTCTGGTTCTAGTTAGGTAGTTCTTCTTAAGGAAGGAATGTCTGATACTATACCACCTCTTTTCGATGGTAATCATTATACTTTCTGGAAAAATAGAATGAAAAACTTCATCCAGTCACAAAGCACGCAGGCTTGGCTCACAATTGAGCTTGGTCTTAGAGTTTTTCCCACTATTATGAGGAACAGAGTGCATGTGCTAGTAGATCCAGAGGACTACAACGACATTGACCTAAGGCTTCTCAAGGAGAATGTCGCAGCGATTAATTACTTATACTATGCGTTAAATCTTACTAAGTTCAACAAGGTCTTAGGATGTGAAATAGCATAGGAAATCTGGAAGAAGTTGGAGATTACCTATGAAGGGACCGACATGGTCAAGGAGTCAGAGATTAATCTCATGCTGAGAGAGTATGAGATGTTCTCGATGGGTTCCAACAAGGGTATTCAAAGCATGAATACCAGGTTCATTAACATTGTTAATGAACTGAAGAGGCTTGGGAAGGAGTTCAGCGAGGATGAGCTTGTTAAGAAGATTCTTCGCACTCTTACAATAGAGTGGGATTCCAAAAAGAGCGCCATCGAGGAGGATCATGATCTTAAGATCTACAGGTATGATGAGCTGATAGGCACCTTGCTAACTCATGAGATGTCTTTCAGGAAATACTCAGATGACTCCAAGAAGAATCAAGGCAAGGAGGGTAAAGACATTGTCCTTAAAGTAGATTCATCCGATGAGTCCACTAGCTGTGAATCTGATGAGCAAATGACCCTTCTAACCAGGCATTTCAAATGCTTCATTAAGAAGGACAGGAAGTTCAATAGCAAGAAGAAGTTTCCCGCTAAAATTAAGTCAACTCAGCACTAGCGTGGAGCTGAGGAAGGATCGAAGAAGGAGCATAGTAAAGATATCAAGTGCTTTGGGTGTGGAGAGAGAGGCCACATACAGTCGATCTGTCCAAAGGCAAAGAAGGACAGGTTCAAGAAGAGGTTCTCTAAGAAAAATGAGGCACTTACTGCCACTTGGAGTGACTTAGAAGAATCTTCATCGACTGATGAAGAAGCTACTAATTCGGCCAACCTCTGCTTGATGGCCATAGAGAATAGAGGCGAAGGCTCAACATCTACCTCTGGTAGAGATCATACCACTATCAACTCTGAAGCTGAGCGTGATAAAGGAAAACCTCCTCAAACTGAGGTACATTCTGAACTTCCTTTGTCCATTGATGAATTCACCCAAGCTCTATTTAATGTTATAAAATTGACTAATAAATCAATGAAGAACATCAAAGAGATAGTGAGGAGAAGTGACGATCTGGAAGACACTAATGCTTCCTTATTGCTTGATATCCGCTTTCTTCAACAAAAAACTGAGTATTAAAATGTGCTATCAGCAAGCTCACTAAGCAATTAGATGAGTTGACTGCTGAGATAATAGCTTTAAAGAAGAAAGAGATTCCTCCTCTAGCCAAAAATCAAACTCAGAGTGACCAAACTCACAATTCTAAGAGGAAAAATTCCTCTAAAAAGAAGAAAGCGAGCCAGCCCAAACCAAAAATGGTGTGCAATTTTTGTTGAAAAGATGGACATGCCATAGTTCTTTGGTAGCATAAAAATGGTTATCATGATGAGTACGATTGGTCAAACCTAAGCACTGCTAACAAAGGAGGACCTAGCTCAAAAGCATGGGTACCTAAGAAAACATAATTGTTTTGCAGGTGAGCCTTAAATCCGTTGATGACTATAGAACCCAGTATGTGGATAGCAGATGCTCAAGGTATATGATGGGAGATGAAAGTTAGTTCATCTCATTAGAGCGCAAAAGAAATGGAAGTGTCAGTTTTGGAGATAACCAAAAAGGCAAGATTGTAGGCTATGACACTGTTGGTGTCTCTCCCTCAATCGAAGAGGTTTCTCTTATCAAAGGTCTGAAGTTCAATCTACTTAGCGTAGCCCAACTCTACGACAAAGGCATGAAGGTTATGTTTGACTCAGCATGATGCTTAGTAATTGACTGTAAGACTGACTTAACTATACTCTTTGCTCCCAAGATCAATAATGTTTATATGATTGATTTATCCCATGGATCCACTAACGTTTTTCTTGTATCTAAGGAGGAAAATTCATAGCTTTGGCATAGAAGGTTGGGTCATATTAATATGAACATTCTTTCCAAACTGGCAAAAAAGCAATTAGTTGTGGATTACCCAGTATCAGCTTTGAAAAGGATAAACTATGCTCTTCTTATTAGCTTGGTAAGCAAGTTAAGAAATCTTTTAGATTAGTAAATCAAGTAGTAACTAAGCGATTGTTGGCGTTACTTCACCTGGATCTTTTCAGCCCAGTTCAACAAATGAGCTTGGGTTGTAAGAGGTTCACATTGGTTGTAGTAGATGACTTCACGAGATTCACAAGGGTATCTTGCTGAGTAGTAAAGATGAACTTATGAATATTTTGTCAAGCTCAGTAACCGGATAATGAATGAAATAGGAGATAAAATCTGTAGAATCTGAAGTGATCATGGACGTGAATTTGAGAATTTTCATTTCAAAGAATTCTATTTAGCGCATAGCATTGAACACTGATAAGTGTATAATTACACTTATTATCATATTAATTTTATACATTAAACATTGTAGTTTTAGTCATTTTTATACTTCATATAAAAGATTTCACGTGGTATGTAGTTGTTTATTATGCAAATGCAGAGACTAGGTAAATCTTGGGAGTAAAATAAACTAAAGTGGAATTCTATGAAAAAAAGAGTGAAAAAGGTGCAAAAAGATGCGTGGAACTTAAAGATTTGGCTTAGGATCGAAGCTGTCGAAGATCAGTGAAGGTATAAGAAGAATTCTGAGTAAAACTCAATTCACGATCGCAAAAATCATTCGCGGTCTTGACTTGTTTACTTCAGAAATAGAAGATTGCCAATCAAAGATTCACAGTCACGACATGTGTATCGCGGTCGTGACATGGATGGTTTTCTAGTATTATCTTTTTAACTAACAACCACCAGATAAGCATGATCAACTGCCATCAACTGCCATCAACTACCAGCAAACAGACACCTATCAGGAGTCAACCAATGATGAAAAGGTGCTTATCCATTGTGGATTATATCAAAGCTTCTCAACCAATCACAATGAAGAGATGCAATCTTTCACCAATGGACATAACCCTTCATTTAGATATACACAACCCTTCAAAATCTATAAATAGGGTTCCGATCCTCTTCAATTTCGTGCACCACCAGAGAGGAGAATATTAGAGTGCAATTAGAGAGAGATATAGTGTGTATAGATAGAGAGTTCGCTACGTTCTTAAGTATTAGCGAGAAAATGTTTAACTGATTTGAATCCTTGTTTTGATCACTAGATTTCTCTATATTCTCGAGCGATTGTTGTATAAGTGTACTTGCAAATCACTTATCAATAAAAGTTTTTGTTCTCCAATATTCGTTTGTTCGATATTCGCAAAGAATAGCATCCTAGAGGAGGTTCTGTACTGGCCGAGACCGAATTCAAAGCAGATGCAGGAATAGCGGGAATTGACGACTCCCATTAAAGAGTGGATACGGTTTGATCAACTTTAGCTTTCACTTGTATACCTTACAACTATGCTTTGCTTTCTACTTATACTTTCTATTTCGAAGTTTATGATATGTCTATGTGTCATAATGCGTATTCCGTGCTAAGTCTTTTATGTTAATCAAGTTATATGCGTTGGCGTTAATTTTAAGAGTAGTTTCGGGGTTAACAACATTGTGTATAATCACTGGATCTGTGATATAACGCTGTTTAGTGAGCCAACATTTTTGGAATGGTAACTTGCTAAATATGGCTATGTGAGAACGACCCCTACTAAGCATAGTATTGATGTTGTCAAGTTATATATAATAGTCTTATCTCATTTGTGCTAGGATTGGAAAAGTTATTTCATGTGTTGCTCTGCGATGAATCATTGAACATCTAAGTGTGTTGAACCGGGTTTATTAGATTAGTCTAGTGCATCGTAACATCTTTGTTGAACTTGCATGTTTTCTCTGCTATACTTGTTCGAAGTGAAAATCTATGTATTTAGAGTCTCTCATCTATTACATCTATATTTACTCAACTTTTCATTCTTATCTTCCCTTTCCAAAAAAATCTCAAAACTATTTTTATTTTCCTTTACTTTGTCTTTCCTTGTTAGTCTTTAGACCTAGTCCTTCCCTATGGGTTCGATATCTTTTAAAACTACATCGTAACTGTATACTTGCAGTTATCATCATTTTTCTATGTGATAAGGGGTATTGACAACACCTACATTTTTCGTGAACAAGTTTTTGGCATTATTATTAAGGATAAGTCTTACTAAACGAGTATAGCCAAGTCTCACGAATATCTTTTTGGAACCATAAAGATGTTAAACTTACAAGTGGAAAAGTGGCGAACACTCATAAATCAAAAATTACCATATAGTCATGAGATTTAGAAAGTTGAGCGACAAAATTCTTGCTCAGTTGTTCATTACTACCTTGGGTGTTCCAGTTGACGAATGTTTCAATAACCTCCCCGTTGAAACAGCAAATGATTGGTCACATCTATCTAAGGCGTTCATTGAGAAGTATAGCTTCAATATCCAAACGAAGACAACAATCTAGAATCTCAAGATCGTGAAGCAAGGGCCTGGAGAAACTTTTATAACCTATTATAATAGGTGGATAGCCATGTTATTCTCGCTCAAGAATAGGCTCAGCCTTTCCGAGATGATAGTGAACCTGCTTGATGGTGTGTTGCAATTTTACAAATGCAAATGGGATTAGACGAATTCTTTACTTATAATGAAGTTCATGTGAAAGCTAAAAAACTAGAAAGAATTCATGGCTAAAGCATACAGCAAGAGAAAGTTAACAAAAGACTTGGGATAGTAAGTTGAATAATGCATCAGCCCCTGCTCCCACCCTTGTGAAGCCAAAGTAGTTTATCCTGCAACCTGTAATCTAAGTCGTACAGCCAGTAGGGGTTTCGATGGTCCAACAATCGTAGACATTCACCATGGCATCTCTTCCTATGTCTTAAATTTGATGTAGTTGTTTGTGAAGCTTTGAGAGCTCAAGTTTCTTGATAATCTCAAACCCTTTTCACCTCCAAAGCTCAGCATTTAGAAGACATTATGCACATATCATGTGGCTCGGGATACCACACTAACAACTGTGAACTCCTTCTACGAAACATTTTAGAAGTTGGTAGCGAAGAAGAAAATCCATGCTCTAGTGTTGAAGCCGAGCACTATGTCTAACTCCCTACCCTAATTCGACAACAAGGTAGGGATGATTATTTCAGGCATGACCCCAGAGTACGTGTCTCATCAGTTGGGAAGGGTAAGAGAAGAGGAGGTATAGAAAGTTATGAATGTGGGTACTAGTTTGCCCTCGAATTATGTGATGGGGACTTTATAAGAGGAAGCAAATTCTATGATTGGAACGATTCCTCCTAGTCTTCCGAGCCAAAGTTTCAATATTATCGGGATTCCTATTTATAAAGGGGAGGGATCTCTAACCTTACATGTCATTCGCTTGGAGACCATCCTAAAGGGTAAGGCCTCTCTTACTCTACTTTAGCCATGCTATTCCCATGCTCCTTAGAAAGAATGGATTTTGAGTGGTATATGAGCTTGTTAGGAAACATGAAGAAGAATTGGGAAGCATTGTCCCATGAATTTTGAATCTAATTCATCTATAATGAGAAGCCTAGGGTTGATGTGTGTGAGCTTTTCACTTGAAGGAAAAAGTATGATGAGTCCTTTCACTCCTGTTACCTGAGATGGATGGCTTTTAAGGTGCTACTCCACCCAAGCATAGGTTTCAAAATAGAGTCTGACTTTTAATTGAGGGTTTGCTTCTTGAATATTACCGAATATTAGAGCTTGATGGCTTCGATAGCTATGTCAATATCTTTGAGAAAACTGAAATGATAAAGTGCATAGTCAAAGAGAGATCCCAAAGGGTTAATGTAGTTGGGATTGGCCTCCCTTCTATCTTTGTATTTGATATGCTTCTACATTCTAACCCCGGAGTTAATTTTGTGGCCCAAGGGTTGATATTTGAAGATGAATCTATTGTTGAGATCCCGAGTGGGGAGATAGAATCTATCGATGTGATTCAGGGTAATTAACCTGCTCCCATCACTATCAATAGCTATCTGATGAAATCTGGCAAGAAGAAAGCTGTTGCAGTTAAAGAAGTGAGCATGGTGTGTCTGTATTCTTTAATATAGTTGGTAATGAGTTTAAGGATTTTTCCATGATCAATCTTATTCCTAATTATCCTTTCTAGATTGTTATGGAGATAAGGGTATTAGAAGAAGGGGTCCTTTGTGTAACAAAGAGTGGTCGGTTTTACCAACCTAATTAATCTGAGCAAGTAAAGACTAAACAACCAAGAAAGGAAACACAGCTCACTTCTAATGATCCTCCCCTCCCAATGCAGCTCAATGAAGCGTCCTTATAGGTTGACCCTTTGGTTAACCAACTTAAGAACACCCAGGCTAAGTTCAGCATATGGCAACTGCTCACCCTCTTTGACGCCCATAGAAGGGGCCTTCTCCACTTTGGTCTTTGAGATGTATTTTGCTATTGGCCAAGGATTTCTAACAAAAGAAAAGCCTGGGGTTATTAGTTTTGACTAGTCAGATCTTCCCATCGAGTTTCAAAGGCACAACAAGACCCTTTTCATCAAGGTCCTGATTTTCAAGAGGGTAATTCCATGTGTAATGGTGGATGATGAGTCCACCCTCAACCTTTATCCCCTTTGGGGTGGGCTTTATCCACCCACGAAACAAAGTACATAAGCACAAGAAACCACTCTTCTATAATATGGTGATTGTGTGAGTGTGGATAAGAGCCTTATGCTAGCAAAGTGGGGCTTGTGGAACATGAGGGCCGGATGTGTCCGGGATTCAAAATTTTCTATGATTTCTACTATAAGAGCTATTGTTTGTTGGTCCAAGAGGTTCCCCAAGAAGAAACCCCTATCTCCCCTCCTCCTACAGTTGATAACGAGAAAGGGAAGGCATTAATGGAAGTCATTGCATGTGAAAAGACTTCTGAGAAAACAACTAATGATATTCCTCCCAATTCCATGGATGAGGAAATTGAAGCTTCTATAGAACCCCTCACTCATTCATTCACTTTTTTTTATGAGAAGATGGAAAGGGATTGAGACTAAAGGAGGCCCGATCATCGTCATAGTTCAGAAATTAGCTAAGGCTATGGCCGAAGATGCAAAGAAAGGGAACATGAAGTTGAGTCGAATTCAAGAGGTGAATCTGGTGCTAGACTTAGAGGGTATGATGATTGACTCGCCCAATGAGACTTTTTAAGGGTAATCCTCCTCCTGCAATTACTCCTTCATTCCGGATTGCCACTCATTTTAGCGAGGCTCCTCCTCGACCTGTCTATCTACTATTCACCATGCTGCTATTTATTCTCTTGCAATTTTTGCTACTTCTCCTACTATGAGTGCATCATTTGCTTTCCTCTATAGACCCCTCACTTGTCCTCAAGCTCCCCCATTTGGTGCTACCACAACCGTCATCGTTGTTAAAGGGATGCCATCTATCATTATTGGCTGCTCCCTCTATCAAGCTATCTTTGTCATCGAAGACCAAGACAAGCGAATATCTAGAGTTTATTTGTGAGGAAATAATCAACCAAGAACCTCCGCATGTGGAGTATGAATTCGAAGATGATGTAATAACATTTCTAGCATTTCTGATGTAAAAATTCAGCCTTTTAAGGCTTTTTATGAAATGAAAGATCAGGTTTTTGCTTATTTGCTTGATTATCTGCCTAATGGCACCATGTATTCATGTGAATCCACTCGTAACATATTTAGCAATCACGATGTCTCTTTGCATGAAATCAATTTGGGTACAAATGAATAACCTAAAATGGTAACCATATTTAATTATCCCTAATGAAAAAAGAGAGATAAAAAATGTGCTTAGTGTCACATGAGCACTTTTTCTTATATCTATGATGATATGCCTAGCGTGGATTGAGAGATTGTGGAGCATCACATTCTGATCAATCCAAAGTTCAAGCTAGTGAAATAGAGTAGACTACTTTCAAAATGGGCCGATAAGGTTTAGGCATAAGTGGTGAAGCAGCTAAAGGCCAAGTTCCTTGATGTTGTGGAATACCTGACATGGCTTGCAAACATTGTTCACATGGCAAAGAAGGATGGGAAAGTGAGAGTCTATGTAGATTTTAGAGATCTAAATAAGGCATCACCAAATGACAACTTTTTGTTACCCCATCTCGATGTGTTGGTAGACAGCACTACAAGGGCCGCAATATACTCTTTCATGGATGGGTTTTCAGGCTATAACTAGATCCTTATGGCTATTATTGAAATATTCAAAAAATCTTTCATAACCAAATGGGGGTTTGTACTGCTACAAAGTTATGCTCTTTGGTTCGAAAAACACTAGCGTAACTTACGAGCAGGCCATGACGGATTTGCTCCATGATATGATTCATAAATAGGTTGAAGTCTATGTTGATAACATGCTTGTTAAATCTACAACCAGATAAGAGCATCCTGAGTTTCTAGACAGTTTCCTCACAAGGATAAAGATGTATATTATGTGCCTCAATATGAAGAATTGTGTCTTTGGTGTGACATCGGGCATACTGCTAGGGCACATTGTAATTCATAAGGGAATTGAGATGGATCCAGATAAGATAAAGGCTATCCGCGTCATGTCAGCTTTGAGAACAGAAAAGAAAGTGAGATCGTTTCTAGGGTCCCTTTAGTACGTTAGACGTTTCATAGCCTGATTGACTACCATTTGTGAGCTGATATTCAAATTGTTGAGAAAGTAGCAACCGATAATTTGGAATGAACAATTTCAAATGTCCTTTAAAAGAATCAAAAGTTATTTTATCAATCCACCAGTTCTTAAGCCGCCAACTCCTAGTAAACCTCTCATCCACTATCTGCTATTGAAGAATGCTGAGTAGGGCATTGCTTGTCCAAGAGAAAGATGATAAGCATGAGCATGTAGTGTATTACCTGAGCACAAAGTTTCTTAGCATGAAAGTCTATATGTGGTTGTTGAGAAGACATGCATAATAATAGTCTGGCTCACTAAGAAGCTCAAGCACTACTTCTAATCATACTGAATTCAAGTGGTAGCTAAGATTGATCCCAAGAAGTATCTATACCAATCCTTGACATTAACTAGCAAGCCCTCTCATTGGTTACTTGTCCTCTCTGATTTTGATATTGAATATGTCACAAAGAAAGTGATCAAAGGTCGGGCAGTCACCGAATTCCTCGCTAATCAAGCCCTGGATTCTAACTATGTGGAGAACTTGGATTTTCCTAATGAGTAGCTAGTGGCCATTGAGTTAGTGAATGTAAAGTGGAAAATGTTTGTTGATGGGGTTATGAATCATTGAGGGGTAGGTGTCATGGTTATCGTAGTAACACCATAAAAGGAAGGCATCCCGCTATCTAAGCTTCTTGAATTTCCCATCACTAAAAATGGTGCAGAATATGAGGCGTGCCTCTTCAGCATGCAAGCTTTGATAAATATTGGGGCATTACAAGTCACTATCATTGGTGATTGCTCCCAAGTCATACAACAAGTTGTTGGTGATTAGTTAATCAAGGAGGAGTCGCTTCAATTGTACCTTGATG
The DNA here is from genome assembly GCA_949673415.1 of Euphorbia schlechtendalii. NCBI lineage: Eukaryota > Viridiplantae > Streptophyta > Magnoliopsida > Malpighiales > Euphorbiaceae > Euphorbia > Euphorbia schlechtendalii. The sequence goes on along the minus strand of CATIWQ010184315.1, from coordinate 36,278 downwards.
CAGTATGAGAAATTGCCACAAAAATGTCTGTTTCGTCATGTCTCCCATGACGAGAATTAAATGGAGGATTCTTAGGCTACTTTAGCCTCTATGTGGGAAGGTCCTTAATCCCATCCTATCAGGCCCATGATTCTTTAGTCATCTAAGGATCCATTCTATTACCACACTATCTCGAGTGTTATTAGCACGGATGAGAATTGTTGGTATCAGGACATAGTCTGATTGATCCAAGATGAGAATTTCCTCTAGGGAAAACAGGCTTAGAATAGTTATCTCTTTGTCAGTTGGCAATTGAGTTCAGAATTATTGGTGATGATCTCTTCAAGCACATTAGTTATGGCTAGCTTCTATCATGTCTTTCTGCAAAAGAAGCTTCTCTGACCATGAATCGTTTACATGGGGGATATTGCAACCCTCATATGAATAGCAAGATTACATCTCTAAAACAAAGAAATCTCATGATAGCCAGATATATGGGGGACATTAGTCATTTGCCTCCTTCAAATCTCCATAATCTTTCAACTCCTTGATCATTCTCCATGTGGGGGATTGATATTATTGGTGAGATCTAATCCTCTTTAACTAATGGGCATTGGTGTATCATTGTGGTGGTCGAATACTTCTCTAAGTGGGTAGATGCCACCATTTTCACCAGTATAATTGCCAAGAAAATGGCTAAGTTCATTGAGAAGCACCTCTTTGCGCACTGTGGAATGGCTGACCATATTGTGTCTGAAAGCGTAGTTTAGTTTCAAGGGATAATGGCTGATCTAAATGATAAATATATCATTGAGCATTATCTCTTGTCTCCCTATAGACCTCAAGCTAACGGGGCAGTGGAAGTAGCAAATAAGTGAACCAAGAAGTTTTTGTCCAAGATGGTGATTACTTATCGTGATAGAGTAGATAAGCTTCCGTTTGTGCTTTGGGGGTATAGAACTAGTATGCGCACACCAATAGATCAGACTCCTTTTCTATTAGTTTACAGGATGGAAGTCATTCTTCTACTGGAAACCGAAGTCCAATCTTTGAGGGTAGCTTTTGAGGCCAGATTGAAAGAATCAAAGTAGGAAAAAGCCAGATTTGAATAGTTGACCATGATTGATGAGCATCGCTTGAAAGCTCTTGATTATCTTTAGATGTATCAGCAAAAAATGGCGAGAGCTTGCAATAGCAAGGTTAAGCACTAGAGACAACCCTTGAAAGTGGGGGACTTGGTATTAAAGTAGCTAAAGCCCTTTAATGTCGACATTGGGGGGAAGTTTAGACCCCACTAGGAAGGCCCATCCGTGATTAAGAATGTCCTTAGTAAAAGAGCGATCAAGGTGATGGACATGGATGGTAATGAGTTCGTGAACCCAATCAACTAGGACCAGCTTAAGTGCTATCATGTTTAGGTGAAGAATTAAGTTGTAAGAAAGCATCACAATAGAAAAGAAATTATGTAGTAAGCCCATTAACTATTCTTCTTCATATAGTTGAGCAAAAATTAGGGTATTCTTTTGATAATTAGTTTGTCAAAGTGAAATCCCGAAAAGGGTGCTTTGGTTAAATTAGGACAAAGAGTGAAAAAGGTGAGCTGTCAATCTCAAAATTGAAAGGCTTTTTGGCAATGGGGGTTAGGTCATTAGATATTCTGTATCATAAACTTTTGTACCCCAATCAATATCATCAAATGAAAAGATCATTATTGCTAAATTCTTACGAGTGTATTCATTTTTGAATGCTCATGTTTTGTAATGTTAGAACAATGCAAGTAAAGCTATTTATTAGTTAATTGATAGAAGTTTGAATTAATTTCAGATACATTCTAATGCATAATAAAAGTTAGCTAATCTGCATCATGATGAAAGCATCAAAAAGCATAGATAGGGATGAATCATTTTGTTTCCTTAACGCATTGACAAGTATCAAAGACTCCTCTCCTATCTACGTCTCTCCTTAGTAGTCTCTTGTCGTAAAGTAGCCTCATCGCACTTATTTGAGGTATAAGTCCCCAAGTTCCATCTTTCCATTTGTTTATCCTAACAGCTTAATGAACCAGCAGAGGGGGATGAATGCAATTCTTGATTTCTTTTTGAATTTATTAAAAATATTTATCAAGTTTGGTTTTTAGATGCGTACTGAGTGCTTCATGCTGAGTTGGGTCTAAAAACTATAAACTGCTCAACTTTGTTGACACAATTTATCTTCAATCACTACTGAGTACTCTACTCTGCATGGATTAGTTTTTATAAGCAAAATTGACAACAGAGATAGAATGATGAATGAGAAAAGCCTTGTAAAGACAGGCGAGTAAGCTTACTGGTTCAGCACCTAGCTTACCTCCAGTCCCTGGATTCCTTTATGAGCTTTAATCCACTAGTAATTTTTTTCCTTCCTTAGGAGGATAAACCTTTACAATGGGTAGACTCAATTACAGAAAGTACCTTTCTTTTTAACTACCACTCAATCCACAATTTGGGTACTCTTCCCAAACTTATCACTTCGATTTCTAAAAGAAATTATGAATAGAATAATTCAACTTATAGAGTGTTAAATCCTTTACAATGTTAAATCTTGAGTGTTATTCTCTCTCTATTACAAACAGGTTTGAACATGTTTGCTGATTGCTTGATTTGGAATTTCTTAAAGCTGGGATTATTTGAGCAGAGTTTCAGCTCTTAGAAGAAATTTGAGGTGATTCACCAAGTTTGAATGTTTTCTCTAGTCTTCCATTCATAGTTGAAACTCTTGGAAATAGTGGTTGCAAACTTCTCGCCCTAACAGCTCTTCAATATTTCGAATTTTCCCATTGGAGACAAATTCCAAGACATTTAGAGACAAAGATTTTGAACGTTGAAGCGTGATATTAATCCATTGTCAAAGACTAGTTTATCTTCAAGCAATCCATTCTGATAGAGAGGTGCACAAGTTACAAAGTGGAATTCTGCTATTCATTGACTTGATGACATTGTAGAGTTATGCATAGACACTAAGAAATAACGCATGTCAGAGGATTCCTTTTATCTTAGACTTTAGTGAGGAATCTCCAACATTTCGTATTGATACCATTTTGTTAGTGAGGACCATTGAATATCTTCTTTAATTTCAGTGCTTTTTTCTTTAAAAGCATCAAAGTATATTCTATTTTTCATAGAAATCGTTAGTATCACAAGTGTTAAATATTTCTCTAAGTGTCAAAGGTACACAACTTTTATAATAAAAAGTTAACTCAACACAGTTGAGTAAATATCTTATAAACTATATAATACTCAGCTTTTCTTACTCTAAGCCATACCTTAATTAATTACTTAGTAAACTGAGTTGTTTTCCCTTAAACAAACTCAAGTAGACTTCATTAATTAAGAGTATACTTAGTACTCAATTAATTCCACTATCATAGTCAGTTTGTTAGTTCCAAAATGTTTAAATACTTTTAAGTACTATTAACTTGGGTTAAACAATCTTCCCCATTTTGGATAGATAACGAACTAGGTAGTAGAAGAGATTTTTTGAATAAATAGTTTAAAGATACCTAAGAATAGCTGGTAAGTGATGGAAGACTCCCCCATGCTGAGTGACTTCCTCAGTCAGTTTTAATCCCCCATACTGAGTGGATCTTTCTTTAAACAATTTAGCTTCTCTCTACTTAGATAATTTTCTTCAATTTGGGACTTTGTTTTACTTCAGCTTTTTCTTTGAATTGGTCTCAGCATAAGTTCCTACAACATATTATTAAGCAGAAACATACATGCATTTAATAGCAATTACTGAGATAAGAAGCTCTTAGCTTTGATTAGAGAAACTTGTAATTTTTATTGATTATCAAAAGAATACTTAATCAGTTCACAAAAATTATTCTGAACTAAGATTAAATTAAGCTCTATTACAAGTTCTAAGAGAAATATATTCTACAGCTATCTACGATGCTGAGAGCTTGGACCGCCTCTTGGATTACTAGACGAATAATGGTGCTGATGTTGTTGGTGATGCGATTGATGTTGCTGAGCTTGCTGAGACTGAGACTGAGGATCCTGAGGTTGACGCAAAGGCCGGCTTGCTAAGGAATGTCTATACTGTGCTACTATCCTTGTTGCATCTTCCACTAACTTCGCCCCCTTTATTACCTGGCCCTTCACAATTTGTTCTAGGAATAAGTTAAAGGAGTCGAGGTCAACTTGGATATCCTCTTTCTTCCCAATGATGGCTAGCAAGATTTTTGATTTAAGCTATTCTTTCCCTTTCTGAGTCAGGCAGTCTTGATTATTTAGCTCTTTAAGAAGTAGATGATGGTACCGCGTGAGATGCGCTATTTGGTCAAATCCTTGGCAGGTAAACTATTAAAAGAACTATAGCAAATCGTAAAATTTTGAAGCAAAAATAGCAATCTTCAGTTGAGCCTCCATGTCAATGATCCTTGGACAGATTGAGTGCATTGATCTAGCTGTTAACTCAATATCCCTTGAGTCATGAATCCCCACAGTGGCCATTTGATTGATAGATTTTTGGATGTTTTTGACTTTATCCTTCATCAGATTAAGCTTTTTGGGCATAGAGAGACCAATTACTAGGTCAAGAGACTCAGATGGCTTAGGGAACAGCTTGCCCATAGCATTGATCAAACCTTTTGCACTTTATATATTCTATCATCAGTATTATTGTTGACAAGCTTGCAAGTAGGCTCCATCTTCTTAGCTAGCACATCAAGGTCAAGCGATGGATTCTTAGTTTTCTTCCTAGTCTCTTCAACCACCTTCAGCACGTGATTCAATTTCTTATCTTGGTTATTCAAAAGTTTGGCCATGAACTCCAGCACCTTAGCCATACTACGATTGATATCCTTAGTGATCTCCACTTCCTTATGGATAACTTCAATTTTCTGATCCATGCTGTGCTTTATTTTGGCATGCTCTTTGCCAAACTAATGAAACTGTGTAGCTTGAGCCACTAATGTAGTGTTTAAACTACTCAGCAACAGCGTAAATACTACCTTTCACCTTTCCAACCACCGCATTAGCGAGGATTGTAGGTGTAGGGATAGAAGAGATAGCTACACTAAGCTGAGCTGCAGAATCAGACAATACAGTTAGGATTAGAGCCATGTTGTCCACTAAACTTTTGGCGCTTTCTTTCGCCAGGTGGTTGTAAATCACAAATAAGCTTCCTTGAATGTTTTCAAACTCCTCAAAGTAGAGAGATTCAGAGGGAATACTTGAGTGTTCCTTGAACTCTAGAATTTAGCCTTAGTTTTAGTGGACAAGATCATCAATTCTTGAGATAATAGTACATGGCTAACTGCTCCATCCAACTCAGCTTTAGCAATGAGAGAGGAGAATTGCTTCCTTACTACCTCTCTAATCTAAGCTAAGATAGATTTATCAACCAAGTCCTCTTGGACTGGCTTGCTACTGGGCACTGGTGTGTCACTAGCTGTAAAATTTACCTCAGTACCATTACCACCTACTTTTCCATGCTAAGCGGAGTTCTTAGCGTTAGGAACTTCTGTAACCAAAGGGGTTAAAAGGGTAGAGGATAGGTTTATAGAAGAGGTAGGTTTAGAAGAATTTACATTTGAAGAAGTGGGAATGGATTTGGATTTAATAGGAGAGGGAATTATTGTGGTTTCAGTGTTAGTAGGAGGAGGAGAAGGATGTGGGTAATACGAATCTTGAGTGTGAAAAGGAGAAGAAAGAATATTTACTAAACAATTTACAAGGTCAAAAGTGTGAGATTGAGGATTTACAGAAGAAGGAATTTCTAAATATACAAGAGTTAGGATGAAGGGATTTACAAAAGAAATTGGGGTACAATTTTGAGGTACCTGGGGGTTGGCTGTTTGACACAAGGATGGGTCAGGCTCAGGTTCAGGTAACTCAGCTTGAGCATAGGACTGCTTAGGATGAGTGGGAGTTGGCTGAGGAATGTTGGGCTAAAGAAGAGTAGGTTCTTCCTAGGTCAAAGGTTTTTCAAATTTGCCAACATCCTCTTCTTCGCTGTTCACCACTTAAACATTTCACTTTAAGGGGCGAGTGGTGGTAAAGCACTTGCGCTGAGTTCCCTTTGCATTGGAAAGAATTTCCTCCACATTAGTTTCTCCTTCAGTTCCTAATTTTTCAGGGTCCTCTTCGCCTTTCTTTGAGGAACCCTGCTCCTCAGTTACTTCAATCGCCTCAAGCTTACGCTTCCTCTTGAACAAGGTCTCTTTCTTATCCATGGCATCCCCTTCTTCTTTAGCCCATTTCTTTGCCTCAGCTCCCTCTGAGCATGAGTTTTAAATGTGAGGGACTTTCATTTCCTAACTTTTGGATTAGTAGGCACGAATCTTGCCCTTTTCATTTGCTGGGCTGGCTCTTACTTTTTGTGAGCCAACTTTTACCTTGGGAGAGGAGATAGTTGAGGTAGTGGTTGGAATTTGCTCCAGTTGAGAACATAGAGGAATATCTTCATTGGCCTCTTCACTTGTTTGAAGTCCACTACAAAATTATCCTCATCCTCCTTTAGAACAGCCTTGGGGAACACAGTTGGTTCCACCCTCGCCTTCTTCAACTTCAGATCCTTAGCCTTAGTATAGTGAGTGTGAACTTGCTTATATTTTAACTTAATGAAGTGATGCATGTCAAGAACCTTTTTCATCGAGACCATCATCTCCCCCGATCCATCCAAAAAATGAGGCTATGTCCAACCGCACCGCCTTCATAAGAGTGGTGATGAGATACCCCATATGGTGTAGTAACCTTGGTCAAGTGATGCATTAGCAACAATGGTCAATTTAGTTGCTTTTCTTCTACCATGTGGTAAACCGCACACCTCTCGAAATAGGTACAGCTAATCAAAGACCTAATTTTGGGTAGGAGGAACTTGACAAGCAACTCATGACAAGCCATAGCCTCCTAGTTCATACCAGATGCTGCTATTTCACCAGCACTGTAATCTGTAGGAAGCTCTCAATCTGTTGGCACTGCTACCCTCTCTTCATCTCTTATCTTCCTCAGCACTGTGCCCTTCAATGGCATGTTAAACAAACTAGAGACAAGATTAGCGTAGATGAGTTAGACGTTATTGAACTTCACCAGCATAACATCCTCAAACCCCTCAATTGTGTAGGGGGTTGAGTAGAAAACCTTCATGAGACTCTTGATTGTTAGTCCTTATACAGCTTTAAAACAACCATAGATGGGGGCAAATGCGAATCTTAGTTACTTTTTAAGCTTTGTAAAATTATATTTCGCCAAGTTACATTTTTATATGCGTGTGAAGTTGGGATATAAAAACTGTATAAATTGCTTAGCTTCGCTGGCATAGTTTATCTTCAATCTCTTGCTGAGTACTCGACTCAACTTGGGATTGGTTTTTCAAGCAAAACACTAAACAGTGATAAGATGATGTATGAGCAAGACATAGTAAAATCTAAAAGCACAAGTTCAGAACTTCAAAACCTGAATTTTTATCCTGGTTCACCCCGAGCCAACCTCTAGTCCCCGGATACCTTTTTCCAGCTTTAATCCACTAGTATTCATTCCTTACTTATCTAGAGTAGCCTTTACAGCAGGTAGACACACTTTTATAGAAAGTACCTACTTTTCTAACTATCGCTCAACTCGGTTTCGGTACCCTTCCCAAAAGGACACTCAGTTTTGAAATAAAAAGATAGAGAACTTAATTCAACTTATAGAAATGTTGAATTACAATGTTAAATCTAAGTAATTCTCTCTATTACAAACAGATTTAGAATTGATGTTTGCTAATTGCTTGAGTTTGGAATTTCTTGAAGTTGGGAGTAATTTTGCAGAGTTTCAGTTCTATAAGAAATTCGAGGTGATTCACCAAGTTTGAACGTCTACTTCGGTTATCTATTTATACTTGAAGCTTTGAGAAGTAACCATTGTAAACTAATCAAGGTCATTGATTTTGAATTTCTCTTCTCTTCATATCTTTCGAATCTTCCTGTTGGAGACAAATTCTAGGACGTTTAGAGATAGAGATTTGAACATTAAGGCGAGATAAAATTCTGTTGAAAAAATCTTGTTTTATCTTCAAGCAATTCGGTTGAGAGAGGCACGCGAGATTGAAACGTGGAATCTTCAGATTGATAGAATTGCTAACGTTGGCAGAGTCACATAAAGACATTGGAAAAGGGCGCATGTCAGATATTCCTTTTACGTTTGGACTTTAGTGAGGGAATCTAACATTCCGTACTAACACCTTTTGTCTTGTGAGGACCACTAGAAATCTTCCTTAATTTAGCTCTTTTTAACTTGAAAAATAACTAAGGAATATTTTATTTCTCATAGAATTTGCTAGTAGCACGTGTTTCATTTAATATCTCAGTGTTAAATGAAATAGGTTTTAATAAATTAAAGCTAACTTAGCACAACTGAGTTGATATGCTTCTAAACTACTTAGTACTCAGCACAGACTCAGCTTTTCCTACTCTAAGCCGTAACTTAATTAATTACTCAGCAAAACTTAGTTGTTTTCCCTTAAACAAACTCTAGTTAGCTTCATTAATTAAGAGTATACTTACACAATTAATTTCACTATCCTAGTCAGTTTGCTATATCCAAAACATTAAAGTAGAGTGAGGTACTATTAACTTGGGTTCTACAATAACAAACTAGGTAGTAGAAGAAGTTAATTGAATAAGTAGTTTAGAGATATCAAGAATACCTGAAAGTGATGTAAGACTCCCTTGTGCTGAGTGACTTCCCTTAGTTAACTTGAACTCCCTCATACTGTGTGAGTCTTCTTCAAGTAGCTCAGCTCCCCCATACTTAGAGGATTTTTCTTTACTTTGGGACTTTGTATTACTTCAGCTTTACTTCAAGGTTGGTCTCTAGTATGAGTTCTTGCATAACATTTTCAATACACAGCAGAAACATACATATAGTATAAAAAAATTAAGTTAAGAAGATCTTAACTTGAGGGGAACTTGTAAGAAAGTATTGATCATTAAGCTCACTGAGAAGAAGGAGGTGACATCTGTTGTACTTCAATATCAAGAACTTTGGGACCTACAGATGATATACACTTTGTAATGTAAATGATGTCCTTTACCTCCAACTCGCCTATCTTCAGCAGAGTTCCCACATTCTTCTGCAAGTCTTCTACCTTGGTCTTGATGACGTTTAACTTAGAGTGAATTATCAAACCAGTCTTAGGGCATCGAGATTTCGTAGTAGGCAAGCTTGGAGTAGGCATGTCTGGAAAAATCTTCCCCATGGAAGTAACAAGAAACTTCTGCGAGGAGGAGATCTTCTCAGTTGTGTGCTCATTGACTTCTCGCTTGATGGTTTCCATTTTGTTGTGGAGAGAGTCAAGGTTGATGATAAGGGCTTTATCCATCTTTGATGATATTGACTTCAGCAACTTCACCATTTTATCGTGCTTGTTATCATGCAGAAGTAAGAACTTGGACTGAGCTTTAACCAGCTTCGCTATGATGTGGCCAACATCTTTGGTAATTTCCACCTCTTTGAAGACATTCTCAATCTTGTGATCGGTCAATCTTTTTATTTTGGCCTGCTCCTCACCTAGTTTATAGATTTATGTTACTTGAGTAGCCATATTGGTACTCAAGAGACCCAACTGCTAAGTAGCAGCATCCACACTACCCTTTATCTTTCCTGCAATATCATTAGCCATTGCAGTAGACGTGGGAATAGATGTGATTGCTGCCCTGACTGGGCTACAGAATCCGTCAACCCTGTGAGAATTGGGGCCATCTTATCCACCATTCTTTTAGCACTCTCTTTTACCAAATAACATGAATAGCTAACAAGCTAACCTGGATCATATCAAACTCTTCAAAGTATAGAGATTCACTGGGCACACTTATGTGCTGTTCAAACTCAGGCAATTTACCTTTGGTCTAGAGGATAAGTCCATCAATTCATGAGCGAGTAGCACTTTACTTACTACTCCATCTAACTCAACATTCATCTTGAGCGTAGGGAATTTCTTCCTAGCTAACTCTCTAATTTCCTCTAAGAAAGATGCATTGGCCAAATCCTCATAGATTGGCTCTCTGTTGGGTTTAGTTACTTCACGGCTATAAAATTTACCTTAGTGGTCTGACCACCTACTTTTCCCTGCTGAGCGTAGTTCTCATCATTAGGAACTTCCCTAACTAGAGGGGTTAAGGGGGTAAAGGATGGGTTTGAAGAAGAGGTTGGTTTAGAGGTTTTTACAGAAGAAGTTTGGGGGATGTTTTGGTTGAGCGGAATAGAAGGTATAATGGATATACAAGGAGGGGTTTGAGGTTGAGATTGTATAATAGAAGAATGAGTAGAAGGGTTATTTACTGGGGAATGACTCGAAGAAAATGAGTTATGGCTTTTTGTGGGTGAAGAAATATGAATGGGTGAGTTTTGTGTATTAACAGGTGAAGAAGGGAGTTGGATAGGAGAATTTACAGTATTGGAAGGAGGAGGAGAATTTACAGCATGGTTTTTTAGAATCTACAAGAGTATAAATTGAGGGATTTGAAGGATTTACAAGAGAAAGTGAGATTATAGAATTTACAGGAAAAGAGGGGGTAGGAATTTTAGGAACCTCTAGGTTAGCTGTTTGACCCAAGGATGGGTCAGCTTGAGGTTGCTCATGCTGAGTTGAGGATTCCTCAACATGAGTGAAAGAAGGTGTGGAGATGTTGGGTTCCTAGGGATCAGACTCCTTAGAAATAAGGGAGAGGATGTTTCCAACATCCTCCACGTTGCTCACTACCAGCACATTGCGTTACAGGGGCCTATTAGTGGTAAAACGCTTGTGCTGGGTACCCTTAATTTTGGCAAATACTTTTTGAACCTCGGTTGCAGCATTAGAACTCAGAGTGTCCTCTTCTCTTGACTTTTTAGCCTCACCCTACTTCTCTGATTCCTCAGAAAATAATATTTTGCGCTTTCTTTGGTGCAGGGACTATTAGCCGCAACCACATCTTCAATTTCCTACGCCTGCTACTCAACTTGGATCTTGGCCTCCACTTCTGTTTGGGTGCTGGTTTTGGCCTTCATTTACCTTCTTTGTCACTGAGGCTGAGCAGGGGCCTCATTGGTTTTGGATTTTGCAAGGCTTTTCCCCTTGGCCTTGGAGGAAGCAGCCTTCTGCTTGTGAGAGGAGGCGGTGGTGATTTTCTCAATTATGCTGGATAAGGGAGCCTTGTCAGAATTGTCACTTTCATTGAAATCCACCATGAATCCATCTTCATCCTCCTTTTGGATGTCTACAGGTACTACTATTTAGCTTTCGCTTTTGTTGTACTTTATTGTACCTAATATGCACTTGATTGTGAACTAGTTTGTTGAAATGTGCCATCTCTAATCGCTTCTTTACTGGCAGAACTATTTCATCGGACTCACCCAAAAATAGAGCTAAGTCCACTTTCGATGCCCTCATTAGTTTGGTAATGAGGTAACCACAGTGATAGCCGGTAGTCAGCTTGGTCAAATGATGAAGAATCATCACTGGCCAGTTTAGCTTTTTACCCTCTACCATATGTTAGACTACACACCTCTCAAAATAGATGCAGCTAGTCACCGAGCTCATTTTTGGTAGCAGCAACTTGAACACCAATTCATATCCTCACGATCCAACTCATGCCGCTTGCTGCTATCTCCATTGAAACATAATTTGCGGGGAGTTCCCAATCTTCAGGGATAACACTGGCATCTTCATCACTGGTTTTTCAGAGCTGAGTGCCCTTGTTGGGATATTGAGGATGCTCCCTATCAGCCTTGCCCAAATGAGGGTGGATTTTCTCCCAAAATCCATCATCAACAAGTCATCAAACCCTTAGATGGAATAGAGGTTTGAGTAGAATGCCCTGATGAGTCTTGTGATAGCAGGACCCTCCATCTTCAAAAATGAACTCAGGTGCTGCTGCTTGGTGATCCTATGCATTGTCTTATTCAGCAACAGTCCTTCATAGTTCACTTCATAAACTGGACCGAAATCTAGGTTATCATCCCATTCTACTTTGGTGAAGAAGGTTCATTCTTGCAGAGTGAGCTTTTCAGTCTTCCCCTCAGCGTTAACTACAATCTTCATGATTGTAGTGCTCTTGAGTCTGAAAGTTGTTCGTATAATCACCATTTGAGAGAATTGAAGGAAATGATTGAAAGAAGAGAAGAATTAGGGATTTAGGGTTTGAATGCTATGGATTTCAAAAAGCAAGTAATCCTTCTCTATTCAACTTTTCACCTTTTATAGAACTCAGGATCTCTCAGGGGCACGTGGTGTGCCATAGCTCAAGATGGAAATGGACGCTGAGATTTGCATAATATCAACCGCCTTAGTAAAATGATGAGTTTAGAGAAAAATGGTTCATATTCAAACACACATCTTTTTGAAAACTTAGAGTTTTGAAAATTAACCGTGAAACTGTTCCTCATGCCATTGCGAGTGGACAACACAGAGCGATGGGCCGAGAGCTCATGGAGATGAGAGGCATAGTACACTGGGGTGTTTAAAGTTGAAAATGATGAATTCACCATCTCTTAGTGTAGAGTCGCCACCTGGATTAGCTCTTCCAGGAATTAAAGTCCTGTGAGGCTTAACATCCGGGATATCCCACTAAGACACAGAGATTCGTGTTCGGGATAAGTTGTTTATTTCTTATTGGATCACATTATATTACATCTATAGAAAACCGTATTTCTTAATTGTGCACATTCGCACTTATGTCGTTTTCAAGTTTATAATGTATGATTTGACGTGTATTCGGTAAGCAGTAAATTCATACATAAAGTAGTAAATAAATGTAGAAAAGTAAAGATTAAAAATTACATAACCTCAGGGGATGCAACTGCCCGCCTAATCTATTAATTACATTTCACAAAATAATATTTGCAATATTCGAAGGAAAATAAATCCTAAGCATACATCTAACCTGCATCCACAACGGTTAGCACATGATATATCACAACATTTACACTTTGATCGATTTAATTTCGACGAGGCCCATGTGGTCTAATTAAAAACATCGATGATTGAAAATTCTTATTTTGAATAAAAACAATTCATTTTATTAACACATATGTTGGTCATTTTATTTAGTGAAAATGATCGCATGGCAAAAGGTGAGGTTTGTTATTCGGGAATAATTTTTATTCCCTTCTTAGGGGTACTCTAACATATATTTTCTTAAATAGAAAAGAAGAAGGATACATATTACAACAATATTTACAAAGTAAGAAAATAAAATAATCCCTTGGTCCCTATTTAAAAAAGAAATTAAGAAAAATCAAGAAGCACAAAATAAGCAGCTCTAGGAACTCAAAGGCTTACACTTTCGCCATGAATCCACTTCGGTATATCCGTATGATCCACGGGAGCGTTCCTCGTTCATTTTTTGTGTTTGTATGGAAAATAAATATTTATTTATCCAAAAGATAATCAGACTCGGGTTCTATATTTGTTTTAGACCCGAGAATATATGAGGATTTTAGAAGAAAAAAGAAATTGAAGAAAATTGATTTGAAAATCATAAAGTTTCGGAATCCAAACGTGTTTTGGATCCAAACTATTCAAAAAAAAATATTTTCTTATTGTTGTTTCTCATGAAAAATAGAAATTTTCTTTGAAAATTTCGAGCCCCTTCAATCCAAAAAGTCTCGGTATATATAAGGAAAAAAACAAGCTCACTAGAAAATTGCAGCAAACCTCAGAAATTCCAACGAGCTGTCCAGTAAGCCTCACTTGAATTTCCAGTGAGGGTCTCACTGTTGGAATTTCCAGCGAGGGGCTAGAAATTCCAGCGAGCCCTCATGGCTCACTGGAATCTAGCAAGCCGAAGCACCAAGCTCGCCGAGTCGGGGGTTTTTCCTGGTTTTTTTATATTTATTTTTTATATATATATTTTTAAATTTATTTATTTAATGAATTTTACCAAAATCTTTATTTTTCAAAATAACTAAAGTCCTTAACACAATTCAGCGACGAGGAACATTCCCATTCAGAGATCTTCATATAATAAAAAAATTGTGTGATTCGAGGATAAAAATCTCGAAAAGCCGTCAACATTGAACGTGCAAGTTGGTACAAAATCCCATGCTCACAGCCGCTATATTAAAATACTAACGGTACTATCCACATGTCTTTTCAAGGCTTGATCTCTAATACTTAGCCAAATTGTTGAGAATTTCAACTTCCTTCTTCATCTTTAACGTGGATTAGCCATTCCAATTAACCACCTCAGTACACAGAATTCCTCCTATTTTACTTTTCCTGTTGAGCTTATCTCTTCTATAATCAGCATCTGTGAATCCCTTAGAAGTGAAATCTGAGCTGCTGGGATACCACAAAATGCTACAATTTAGCCTTGCAAGTACCTAATAATTCTCTTAACAGTAGTTAAGTGAGATTCTCTAGGATCAGCTTAATAACGAGCACAGTAGTACACAACATATTTTATGTCTAGCCTACTATTTGTGAGATAAAGAAGAGAACCAATGATCCCTATGTAGAACTTGTTATCCACAGGTTTTCCAACTTTATCTTTACTCAAGATACTATCAGTGGCCATGGGAGTGGACATTGGCTTCGAATTCTCCATATCAAATTTCTTCAGGACTTCTCTTACATACTTGGACTAACTGATGAAAATTAAATCTTCAGTCTGCTTGATTTGAAGACCAAGAGAGAAATTGAGCTCTCCCATCATAGACATTTCGAAATCACACTTCATCTGCTTAATGAACTCCTTGCACAACTTCTCATCAGTTGCTCCAAATATGATATCATCAACATATATTTGGACTAGCAACACATCTTCCTTTCTTCGCCTGATAAATAGAGTTGTATATGCTTTTCCTCTTTCATAGCTTTTGCTGATCAAGAAATTATAAAAATGACATAAATTATAGTGTTTAGTGTGTAAAATTATATTGATAATAAGTGTAATTATACACTTATCACCGTGGCATTCTCTTTGACAAGCCTCATATCAGTGTCATCGTAGTCCCTCGGATCTACGGGAACACATACTTCATTCCTCACGATTATGGGAACTCTAGGGCCAAGCTCGATAGTGAGCCAAGCCTGCATGCTTTGAGACTGGATGAAATTATTCATGCAATTTTTCTAGAAAGTATAGTGATTATCATCAAACAATGGTGGTCTCGTAATAGACATTCCCTCTCTGATAAGAACTGGAACCGTAGTTGTTATAAGCCATTTATGGATCTTGACTCAAAGACTATTAGTCTAAAAGTTAAGTAACTGCTTTTATACCACTTGTTGGTACTTAGACGGCTTTAAAACAACTGCAAAGAGGGGTGAATGCAAATCTTGGTTAATTTTTAAGATTTGTAAAATTATGTTTCGCTAAGTTACATTTTTATATGCTTGTTGAGTTGCAATATAAAAACTACATAAATTGCTCAACTTCGCTAGCCTAGTTTATCTTCAATCTCTTGTTGAGTACTTGACTCAGCTTGGGATTGTTTTTTCAAGAAAAACACTAAACAGAGATAAGATGATGTATGAGCAAGACACGGCAAAAGCTAAAAGCACAAGTTCAGAACTTCAACAACTAAATTTTTATCCTAGTTCGGCCCTGAGCCTACCTCTAATCCCCGGATACATTTTCCAAGCTTTAATCCACTAGTGTTTGTTCCTTACTTAGGCGGAGTAGCCTTTACAACTGGTAGACACACTTTTATAGAAAGTAACTTCCTTTTTAACTACCGCTCAACTTAGTTTGGGTACCCTTCCCAAACTGACACAAAGATTTGAAATAAAAAGATTGAGAACTGAATTCAACTTATAGAAACGTTGAATCTATACAATGTTAAATCTAAGCAATTCTCTCTATTACAAACAGATTTGGAATTGATGTTTGTTGATTGTTTGAGTTTGGAATTTCTTTATGCTAGGAGTAATTTCACAGAGTTTCATCTCTATAAGAAATTTGAGGTAATTCACCAAGTTTGAACATCTGCTTCAGTCTTCTATTTATACTTGAAGCTTTGCGAAGTAGCCATTGCAAACTTATTGAGGTCACTGATCTTCAATTTCTCTTCTCTTCATATCTTTCAAATCTTCCCGTTGGAGGCAGATTCCAAGACGTTTAGACATAGAGATTTGAACGTTGAGGCATGATAAAATTCCATTAACAAAATCTCATTTTGTCTTTAAGCAATTCGATTGAGAGAGGCATACAAGAATGCAATGTAGAATCTTCAGATTAATAGAATTGCTGACGTTGGCAAAGTCACGTGGAGATACTGGAAAACCGGTACATGTCAGACATTCCTTTTGCATTTGGGCTTTAGTAAAGGAATCCCGATATTCCATTCTTACACCTTTTGTCTTGTGAGGACCACTGGAAATCATCCTTAATTTCAGCTCAATTTAACTTGAATAATAACTAAGGAATATTTCGTTTCTCACAGAATTTGGTAGTAGCGCATGCGTCATTTAATATCTCACTGTCAAATGAAATAGATTTTAATAAATAAAAGCTAGCTCAGCACAACTAAGTTGATATGCTTCTAAACTACGTAGTACTCAACACAGACTCAGCTTTTCCTACTCTAAGCTGTAACTTAATTAATTACTCAGCAAAACTGAGTTGTTTTCCATTAATCAAACTCTAGTAAGCTTCATTAAATTAAGAGTATACTTAGTACACAATTAATTTCACTATCCTAGTTAGTTTGCTATTTCTAAAACATTAAAGTACTATGAGGTACTATTAACTTGGGTTCTACATTGATTGCAAGGCCTTCAAGCAATAGAAATTGGCTAAGGTTCTACTACTTGATTACCTTGTGCATGAATTTGTTGAGCATCAAGCTCTCATAATTTACCTCGAAAAATGGATCAACCTCTAGATCATCAGTCCATTCCACCATGGTGAACACTATTCTAATGGGAAAAATGATTCTCTGCCATGAACCGTCAATGTGAATGAACATCTTTTTCCTTGATTCTCTTTAGAGAGTAAGAGTCCTCATGGTAATCACCATTTTTGAAAGAAAAGGTGAAGGATTTTGAGAAGGAAATTAGGGTTCTTTGCACAACAATGATTTGAATTCAAAGAAAGCAAGTAAAACAGTGATTCTCTTCATAGTTACTAGATGTGATTCTCTGTGGTCAGCTTGATAATGAGCATAGTAGCACACAACATACTGTATGTCAGACCAACTAGTAGTAAGATAAAGAAGAGAACCTATTATTCCTTTGTAGAATTTGCTATCTCCAAGTTTTCCAGCTTCATCTTTACTTCAGATAGTATCAGTAGCCATGGGAGTGGACATTGGCTTCAAATGTTCCATTTCAAACTTTTTCAGGACTTCTTTGGCATACTTTGCTTGACTAATGAAGGTTCCATCTTCATTCTGCATGATTTGAAGATGAAGGAAAAATTGAGATCTCCCATCATAGACATTTCAAACTCGCTCTTCATCTACTTGTTGAACCCCTTGCACAACTTCTCATTAGTTGCTCCAAATATGATATCATCCACATAAATTTGGACTAGCAACACATCTTCTTTTCTTCGCTTGATAAAAAGAGTTGTATTTGCTTTTCCTCTTTCAAAGCCTTTGCTTATCAAGAAATTGATCAACCTCTCATACCAAGCTCTTAGAGCTTACTTCAATCCATAGAGAGCTTTCTTCAGTTTGAATACGTGCTTAGGATTCTTTAGATCTTCAAAGCTTGGAGGCTGGCGAACATAAACTTCTTCTTGAATGAATCCATTCAAGAATGCACTTTTAACATCCATTTGAAATAATTTGAAGTTCATATGAGATGTAAAAGCACACAAGATTCAAATAGCTTCAAGCTGGGCTACAGGAGCATAGGTCTCATCATAATCGATGCCTTCTTATTGGTTGTAGCCTTACACAACAAGCTTGGACTTGCTCCTGATAATAGAGCCATCTTCATCAAGCTTTTTCTTGAAAACCCATTTGGTGTTGATAATTGATTTCCCTTTAGGCTTAGGAACTAGATCCCAAACATCATTATGCTTGAACTGATAAACTCCTCTTGCATTGCGATTATCCAATAATCATCTCCTTCTACATCTACAAACTTCTTAGGTTCAATCGATGAGATGAAAGCTGGATGACTCAGCATCTTACTAAGCTAACCTCTCGTCATAACTGGATTATGAACATCATCTACTATATTTTTTACCTGATGATTGCAATGAGTCCTAAGCTCGCTTGGTAGACTTAGATCAGTAGCTGGAGGATCTATAATGGGTTGCTGAGGTGGAGGTTAATTTTCACTATCGTTGAAGTTGATAGAGAGATCATCATCTTCTTTGACTTCCATAGCTTCAAGTTCTTGTGCTGGGTTGGGCAGCATAGAGAGTGTCATACTAATGTGATTTGCTTGTTGGATTACTCCTTCATCTTCATCAGATGGACATCTATCTGCATTGTTAGTTTCATCAAAATCTACATGTAAAGACTCCTCTAACAGGTTGGTTTGCTTGACATATATTCCATATACCCTATTGTTAGTTGAGTATCCTAGAAAGGTAACTTCATTAGAGTTAGGATCAAACTTACCTAACTTGTCCTTGGTGTTAAGAATAAAGCACCTACAGCCAAATAATCTAAGATGACCAATCTTAGGCTTGCACCCTCGCTAAAGCTCATAGGGTGTTTTCTCTAGAATTGGGTATATTAAAACCTGATTCAAGATGTAACAAGCTGTGTTAACAGCTTCTTCCCAAAAATACTTTGATAGATTATTATCACTCAACATGGATCGAGCCATTTCAATTATGGTTATATTCTTCCTTTCTACAACCCCATTTTTTTAAGGAGTATAAGGAGAAGAGAAGTTATTGTCAATAACATGTGCTGAACAGAATTCTTCAAAATGGAGGTTCTCGAATTCACGTCCATGATCACTTCGAATTCTAGAGATTTTAGTTCCTATTTTGTTCATTATCATATTACTAAGCTTGATGAAAGATTCATATGTTTCATCTTTGCTACTCAGCAAGACTACCCAAGTGAATCTCATGAAGTCATCCACAACCACCAATGAGAATCTCTTACCACCCAAGCTCATGGGCTAAACAAGGCCAAAAAGATCTAGGTGGAGGAGCTCCAACGATCACTTAGTTACTAAGTGATTCATTGACCTAAATAATTTTTTAACCTGCTTACCTAGTTGGCAAGCTGATTAGAGTTTATCCTTCTCGAAGCTGAGACTGGGTAAACCCATAACTAATTGATTTTTAGCTAGTTTGGACAGAATGTTCATATTTATATGACCCAAACTTCTCTGCCAAAGCCACAAATTATCCTCTTTAGATACAAGACAAATATTAGTGGAGCATGGGGATAAATCAATCATATACACATTATTAATTCTAGGAGCAAAGAGTATAGTTGAGTCACTCTTACTGTCAATAACTGAGCAACTTGTAGAGTCGAATGTAAACTTTTTGCCTTTGTTTCAAAGATGGGCTAAGCTAAGCTAGTTGAACTTAAGTCCTTTAACCAGAGACAACTCTTCAATTGAAGGAGAAACCTGCAAAACAATTACATTTTCTTAGGTACCCATGCACTTGAGCTGGGTCTTCCCTTGTTAGCAGTTCTTAAGTTACTCCAATCATACTCATTATAATAACCATTTTTATGCCTACAAAGTACTGTAGCATGTCCAGCTTTTCCAAAAAAACCACAAATAGGTTTTTGCTTTGGGCTAGCTCGCTTTCTTCTTTTTAGAGGAATTCTTCCTCTTAGAATTACGAGTTTGGTTACTTAGAGTTTGACTGTTGGCTGGAGGTGGAACCTGTTCATTCTTCAAATCTGCTATCTCAGCAGTCAACTTATCTAATTGCTTAATGAGCTTAGAGGCATTACATTCCTGATACTCAGCTTTTTCTTGAAGAAAGCGGATATCAAGAGATAAGGAAGCAATAGTGTCTTCCTGATCTTCACTTCTCCTCACTAGCTCCTTGTTATTTCCTGATTTATTAGTTAGTTTCATAACATCAAAGAATACCTAGGCAAATACTTCAATAGATAAAGGAATTTCAGAATGTACCTTAGCTTGAGGAGATTTTCCTTTGCTACACTCATCTTTGGAGTTAGCACAGATTTGACTTCTATTTGAAGTAGATGTTGAACCTTTGCCTTTATCATTCTCAATGGCCATAAAGCAGAGGTTGGCAAAATCAATGGCTTCTTCATCGAATGATGAAGATTCTTCTAAATTGCCCCAGGTGGTAGCAAGTGCCTTATTCTTCTTTGCGAACCTCTTCTTGTATCTGTCCTTCTTGGTCTTTGGATAGCTCGACTCGAAATGGCCATTTTCTCCACAGCCAAAGCATTTGATATCTTTGTTGTGTTCCTTCTTAAGTCCTTCCTCAGCTCTTTGCTGGTGCTAATATGACTTGATTTTAGTGGGAAAATTCTTCTTGTTAAACCTCCCATCCTTCTTTATGAAGCGTTTGAAACGCCTGGTCAAAAGGGCCATTTGCTCATCAGAATTGTAGCTTGTGGATTCTTTAGAGGAATTAGCATTCAGGACAGTATCTTTGCCCTCTCTCTCCTTACCTTACTCCTTTTGGAATCATCTATATATTTCCTCAAAATCATCTCCTAAGTCAGCAAGGTGCCTATCAACTCATCATAGCTGTAAGTCTTAAGATCATAAGCCTCCTCGACCGCTCTCCTCTAGGCATCCCACTCTAAGTTAAGAGTGCAAAGAATCTTCTTCACCAGCTCCTTTTTATTGAATTCCTTGCTAAGCCTCTTCAATTCCTAAAAAATGTTAATGAACCTGGTATTCATGGCTTGAATACCCTAGCTGGCGCCCATTTAGAACATCTCATACTCTCTCAGCATGAGATTAATCTTAGACTCCTTGACCTTGTCAGTCCCCTCACAAGTAATCTCTAGCTTTTTCTAGATTTCTAATGTTATCTCGTAGTCTGAACCCCTCTTAAATTCAATAAGATCTAGCACACAATGTAAGTAATTAATCATTACGGCATTCTCTTTGACAAGCCTCAAGTTAGCGTCATCATAAATCCTCTTGATCAACTAGGACACGTTTCCCATTCCTAACTACAGTAGGAATTCACGGGCCAAGCTTGATAGCGAGCCATGCTTGCATGCTTTGTTATTGAATATAATGGTTCATGTGATTTTTCCAAAGCGTGTAATGATTACCATTGAATAACGGTGGCCTGGTTACAGACATTCCCTCATTTAGGAGAACTATTTATCTTGGGCCAGAACTGAAATTGTTGTAAGCCATTATGGATCTTTAACTCAAAAATAATTAGTCTATAAGTTAAGCATGCTCTGATACCACTTATTGGTCCTAAATGGCTTAATTAAAAAATAGAGAGGGTGAATGCAGTTCTTGGTTTCTTTTTGGATTTTATTAAAATATTAACCGAGTTAGATGCTTGCTGAGTGATTTGTGTTGAGCTAAGTCTAAAAATTATAAACTGCTCAGCTTTGTTGGCATTATTTATCTTCAATTGTTGCTGAGTACTCTACTCAGCACTGATTGGTTTTTCAAGCAAGATAGAAAGATGAATGAGAAAAGCCCTATAAAGACTAGCGAGTAAGGTTAGAACTTCAACACCTGAGATTTTATCCTGGTTCAGCCCCTAGCTTACCTCCAGTCTCTACATTCCTTTCTGAGCTTTAATTCACTAGTGATTTGATTCCTTCCTTAGGCGAAGAAGCCTTTACAACAGGTAGACTCAATTACAAATTGTACCTTTATTTCTAACTACCACTCAATCCATAGTTTTGGTACCCTTCCCAAACCATCACTCAGATTTCTAAAAGAAATTGCGAATAGAGAAATTCAACTCATAGAGTGTTGAATCCTTTACAATGTTAAATCTTAAGTGCTATTCTCTCTCTATTACAAAAAGATTTGAACAATGAATGTTTGCAGATTTCTTGATTTGGAATTTCTTGAAGATGGGAGTATCTGAACAGAGTTTCAACTCTTAGAAGAAATTCGAGGTGATTCACCAAGTTTGAACGTCTGCTCCAGTCTTCTATTTATAGTTGAAGCTCTTGGAAATAGCTGTTGCAAACTTCTCATCTTGATAGCTCTTCAATATCTATTCTCTTCAAATCTTTCAAATTTTCTTGTTGGTGACAAATTCCAGGACGTTGAGAGACGGAGATTTCGAATGTTGAAGCACAATATTAATTTGTTGTCAAAGACTTATTTGTCTTAAAGCAATCCCTTATGATAGAGAGGCGAATTCTGTTATTTGTTAACTTGCTGACGTTGTAGAGGTGCGCAGAGACATTGAGAAACGGCGCATATTAGAGGATTCCTTTTGTCTTGGACTTTAGTGAGGAATCTCCAACATTCCGCACTAACACTTTTTTGTTTGTGAGGACCACTAGAATATCTTCTTTAATTTTAGTGCTTTTTCTCTTGAAAAGCATCAAAGTATATTCCGTTTCTTACAGAAACTGTTAGTAACACAAGTGTCAATTATTTCTCTAAGTGTCAAAGGTACATAGCTTTTATAATAAAAAGCTAACATCGTAGCTGAGTAAATATTTTATAAACTATATAATACTCAGCTCAACTCAGCTTTTCTTACTCTAAGCCGTAATTTAATTAATTACTCAGTAAACTGAGTTGTTTTTCCTTAAACAAACTCAAGTAAACTTCCTTAATTAAGAGTATACTTAGTACTCAATTAATTTCACTATCCTAGTCAGTTTGTTATTTCCAAAACATTTAAGTACAGTTAAGTAGTATTAACTTGGGTTCAACACCATTCTTGGTAGTAGTTAGCCTATATCTTTTATGCGGTAAAGTTCAAGATCATCGTTAAGAGAATAAGGCTTTCAATAAAAAGTAACTTTTTTAGAATAAGTCATAAAGTGCAAGAAAGTTCCAAAATAAAAGATGCAAATGTGCAAACTGTATGGGCTACATTAAGAAAAGCAACACATAACAAAATAAAAGAAATTCCAAGCTACTACATCTAGTACTGGGTCCCATCATCCCCATCATCAATGCTGTCATGGCCATCATTAGCCTCCACATCTTCATCCTCCTTGCTTTCATCCTCCTCTGCCTGAGGGTACCAGGCTTTAATCCTAGGTCAATACGCTCATGAAGAGACCGAGGCAGCCACTTACCCCCTGAGATGGGCCTATAGAGGTTTGGCCTATGGCTAGAACTAGCATCATCATCACTTAATTTCCTTGAAGTGAGTCCTCGGTCCCTGCACTCCGCCATGGGGCCCTATCCATCTCCTTTATCTTAGCCTCAAGCCTAGATATGATGCCTCGGAGGTCCGTGATTATACTGGCACAGTCCTAGGCCCTCACCTCCACTTCCACCATAGCTACCTTAGAAGCTGCCAATCGATCTTGAAGCATAATAACCTCAGCCCTCATCCGATCACTCATCTCATTCCAGAGGCAATCTTGCTCCATGCCCATGAAGATCTGCAAGAGGAATCAATAAATCAAAATGTACACACATACATGAAAAATAACTAACCCACATACTTTTGTACATACATACTCATACATCATTGCTATTTTGCATATTATTGTTTGCATAGAAAATAAATTTTGAATGGAGGAACTTGCCACGTTAAGCGTATCATAGGTCATCATAAGATCTTGGACCGAGAAGAGCCCACGAGCTAACTACTCCACCTCAGAAATAGGGACATGTGCAACAAATGTTAAAGCATCTGATCATGCATCATGTTCAAGAGCAGAATTCAAGAGAAACCGAAATATAAGGCACTCACATGGGTAGCATCTACAGGGATGAAGATAAAGAGCAGGGTAGGCTCTGATAGATGTCTCAGTTTCCTCTCCCCCGGACACATCATTAGCATGAATGTAGTATCTAACTCCTATTGGAAGACTCCCTATATCACTCACAGAGCTGAGCACTCTCCTGCTATCTCCTTAGTAGGATGTGATGGAGGAACTCTATTCTTCTTCCTCTTATCCCGCCAGATCTCACTCTCATAAAGGACTACCTCCTCCACATATCTAGTCTTCTTCTTCTTGTGAACCTGAGCTTGCCATAAGAAGTTTGAAAGTTAGTTCACATTGTCAAAATGTTCATAAATGAAAGTTAAATCAAAAGCTAAGATACTCGCCTGAGAAAAAGCATCATGCACCTAAATCTATCAGAGTAGAGGACCGCATGCTAGATCCCGATGCTTTCTAACTTGCTCTGCTCATTTCAAGATGATCCGTACCACCTTCAGCTATAAGAGGACCTCCCTTTGGTCCCATTTCCTCATAGCCAACCCTAGGATGATCATCCACATCATCATCTCCTCCACTCCCATCACTCGAAACATCCTCAAACACCAGCTCCAAGGGCCTATCTCTAGGCCACTTCCTTGGGTAGGTAGGAAGTAAATGTTTCATGAAATCCTAGTACCTCCAAGTGATCGAAGGGATCCTCTACCATCCACCCTCAATAAAAAGAGCAAACTCATCAGTAGGAAGCATGTGGGTCCAAAACAATCTAGTGGGTACACCAGGTGGAAGCCTCCTCCTGGAGACTCAGCTAGTCTTCCACCTTTGGATGCGCTCCCCAAAGTACCACTCCTGGTTGTAAGGGGCACTCAAAGAGGGGGTGATAATCATCCACCTCTCTCCTGTCTCTCCAAATGTAAGCACAATCAGGGAGGGAAGCCCAATATTAAGTGTGAATCTACAACAAAAAGTCAAGTAAAAATTTCAATGTGTAGAAAATGACAATAATAAAGCTTTAAAAGAAGTAGTGCATACCCAGCTATGGCTTCGATACCATGGACTATCTACCTTGTCAGTCTAGGGGAGTATCTAAAAGTTAGAAATTGGGCATCTAACGATGCATGTCCCATCACATATGGGCGAGATATAACCCGATACTCAAAGGCTAAGAGATGCACATATATCATGTCAAGACATGGGTAATACCAGAGTAATAAAATTAAAAAAAAGTTTGAAAACTCACCAAGATCCATTGCCATCCTGCCTTCAGCTCCTACATCATACGTTTGGTGCAGTAGTCTAATTTGTAATAGATATGGCCTGAGATAGCCCAGTATTAGTTCTATCCGGTGATGGAATCAATATCTTCCAAAGGGGTTAGAACGGTGTAGTTCAACTAACTACTGGACATCGAGAAGAAGATGGTAGAAAGGAGTACGATAATGAAGGACCTCATAAACCGGGGCACCACCTTGCCAGTATTCTCATCTAACCGCTCCCATCTCACTATTACCTCATTGTAATAAAATCATGAATGTTGTGATTGACAGATGCCTACCAACCTCTTGATCCTATCCCGGGTGGATTGGATTTGGGGGAATCGATCCTTAAAGATGTCGAAGCGGATAATCCTCCCCGTCCACCTCAACCTGGTTATAGCTACTATGCTAAAGAGGGTAATGGTGAGCTCCTTGACCGGTAGATAAAATGTGTGGGTTATCTCACTCCATCTCTCTATCAGCATACTTATGATAATGTGGCTCAGTCCCTTCGAAGCTAAAGGGAGGGCATGAATCAGCGGTCCAAATCTGGTGGCCTCTATCCTTACTACAAGCCTTGGATCCTATCAAGCAATCGCATTCACACAAAACTGTCCCCACCACTCTCCACACCGGCTTACTACGCCAATGGTCTCATATGACTGGGGCTATAGAATTCACGCCAAATCACGATAAGTTTTTGCATTCATTTCTTTCATAGGTTTGCATTTAGTCCCATAATAATTTGAGAAGTGTAAATTAAACAAAATAAATTCATGCATTTAAATAAATTAATCCATTTAGACTTAGTTCTCATTAAAATATAATTTGATTAAAATTTTAAATTAAATTTAAATTAATTAACTCAAATTCAAATAAAAATTTAATTTCTATTCAGAACATTGCATTTTACCCCAATTTTTAGTTACAAATTGCATTTTGGGGTCTCTCTTGGCTTTTCTTCGCATTCCCAGGAAATGGGAATCTGATACCGGCCCAATGAGTTTGGACCAGTTTGGGTCAGGCCGGTACCGACTTGACTTGTGCCCTCTCCTTGATGATAGTGCTAAACTAGTGCTGTCCTTTGGAGACCGAACTGGGTTGGTACAAGTCTAAGAGGCTTAGTCAGTACACTGGTACCGACCTAGATGGGGACATTTCGATCCTCATCTTAGGTTGTGGGTATTCATTTTTAGTCCGCTTGCATTTTCTAGGAATTTATATCGCCCATTTTCAAGTCTAGATCTAATTTCTTGGAATTTCTAATCCTACATTTCATATTCAAAAGTAAAATTTAAATTTCAAATTATTCAACGGTTCAAATAACTAGTTCGATTAAAATTAAATCGAATGTAATTGACAAGTTTCAGGAATACCTGTAGATGAGAGGCATGCACCTCTAGAGACCAAAGGAATCGATGACTCGGGGTGTAATTCATGAAGAGGTCTGTGGGCTTAAGCTCATACGATGTGACATTGAGCAAGTCCTAGAATCGTCTACTCCCGCATCGTAGTCCCCAAAACGCATAGAGTATGGGCGAACTCCTAGAAAGCTTGTTCAGCATCCTTGAAATCTAGAGAAAGGTTTTTCTAGAGAGATAAACTCTAGAAAAAGTGAAAAGGGATTTAAATTTCTTATCTAAATCCTTTATATAGAGAATTAAATAGGAACCTCAAAGGTCACCTTGCACCACTTTTTATTTCCAACCTCCACATTTTCTCCTCATTTTTCAACTTCTATACCATCTAGGCATTTGGGCCAATCTACCTTTGCACCCCCCATGCTTAGCCTCCTCAGCCCCCTTTTTAGGCAGTATTTTCTAGCCCACTTAGTAAAATGAAAATTAGCCATTTCATCCTCATTTTCTCTACCAATCATCACGTATCCATTCTTTCACTCAATATATACTTTCTAAAATTTTTCTCCTAAACTTTGCAACCCCAAGAAAACCATATCTCCCCAATGGCCAAAGCCAAGCTTCGTGAAAGGGGAAGATTCAACCTTTTCAAAGGCGCCTCTGCAGTATTTTCGAAACAGGTCGAAGTTCTTCCACTCAATCATTTATTAATTTTCTCTATGTTTTAACTCTTGATTTAAGGGGTAAAATATTTTGTTTCCAAAATATCAATCAAGGAGTTAAAATGCACTTATTGACACTCTTTCACTCCAAAAGTAACTCTATTACATTTAAAGTTTCTAAACCAAGCAAAATATTCCCAGGAAGGTGACTAAGTGCTTTAACCCTATCAGAGTTCTGAACTGTGCACTTTCCCACCTAATATCAACAAAGACAGCCCAATTATCTCCTCAGGATGATAACTAGGCGCTTTAACCTTAAAAGTCAACATTGCCAAAGTTCTATACGGTGCAATTTCCCACCCAACAGTATACGTAGACAGCCCAAATGTCTCCACAAGAAGGTAACTAGGTGCTTTAACCCTGGAAGTCAACCTTGTTAGAGTTCCATACGGTACACTTTCCCACCCTAACGGTCAAAGAAGACAACCTAACTATCACCTCAGGAAGACATTTAGGCACGTTAACCATGGAAGTCAACCTTGTAACAGTTCTGTAAGGTGCACTTTCCCACTTAAAGATCAACAAAGACAACCCAAAAATCTCCTTAGGAAGACATCTAAGCGCTTCAACCTTGGAAGTTAACCTTATCAGAGTTCCGAGTGGTGCACTTTCTCACCTCACAATCAACAAATACAAAACCCATTTATCTCCTCAGGAAGATAACTATGCGCTTTAACCCTAGAAGTCAACCTTGTCAAAGTTCCGAGCAGTACACTTTCCCACCTCCAAGTTAACTTTGACATCTCATTCCACCCTAGGTATGATTTTTATCCCTTGCTCTTTATGTGTAACCATTCTGACTTATGTCAGTAGTGATCGCACGAGGGGTAGCCTATGAGCACGGGATTCATGGTCCCTCTAGCAAGCGATAATGAAAAATATTTTCACTTGCCCTTTAGTCCTACTGATCCGCTTTGAGGTTACGAGATGTTCGAAAGAGATATTTAGGCCTTTTGGTAACCAAAACCATTCAAACCAACCAAAAACCATCCAGAAAATCATCGAAAACCACAGATAATGCAAAAACAACAAAAATCAACCCACCTGGCTCATCTCGGCCTAGACCGGTTCGACATCTCGGAAGAGTCTAGGATTTGAGTTGGTACCGTTCCACTAAGAGACCGATAAAGAGCTAGAACCGGTTTGGTAAAGAGAATAGGTGCCGAATTCCAGGTCATAACTGGTCTTCCCAAGCGGCCCAGTCCCAGTCACAGTCTAGCAGTTGCCAAGCTAGACCAGTACTGGCTATCTTGGCAACCACTCTATTTCCCGACCAGTACCGGCTATCTTGGCAACCACTCTATTTTATCTTCTTACCCTTTTTACCCCCTAACCTTTTTTTACCTTTCTCAAAATTCCCTTTAACCTAAACTTATTTACAATTTTTACCTAATTCTATAAAAGCCCAAAAATTAGGATTTTTTAGGGGCTTTTGACACTTTTCACTAATGGGTGTCAAGACCACAAAAAATAATCCTTCATAGAAAAATAACTTATAGTAAGCAGGAAATAGGGGTCGATCCTTAGGGATGGTATTAATTGAGTAATTCTGAACTAGAATGACTAAAGTGACCATATTGGTTTTCTTAAAAATCGTTGAGTTGAAAATTGAAAGTAAAAGAGAATATAAAGCAATTGTAAATAGACTCACTCAACCAAATAAGGAAAAACCATGTATTATAATGATCACTAGACAAGGGAAAATTACACTGGGATTTAGGTTTATTTATATTAGCGCCCCGCACCATAAAGCGTTAACAACTCTTCATTACTTCATATGGGGACTAAGCTTCGTGCCTAAATCTCCTTCTTACCCATCATGACTCTCGACATTACACTAGAGAGCTCATAGAAAATGATAGAGTTTATCCTCTCTCCAAGATAGAGTTTATGAATGAGAACAACTCTTTAAACCAAAACTCCTTAAAAATAGACTTTGCCCAAAACTAGTGATTATTTTTTTAAGTTTTATGCTCTTATCATCCAACTGGATTTGCCTATAACATTTTAGAAGATTCTGGAATTTGTGGAAGTCACCGGGACTGAATACTGCTCTTAGTGGAAGTACTAGGATCTCGGTGGAATTTTTTTTGTTATTTTAACCAACTTTCATCCAAATCACCTAAAAACCCTTAAATGATAGAAAATAGTAGTAACAAAGCCCATAAGAACTAAAACATGTTTATAAAAAGATGAAATTAAGTATAAAAACATGTTGGATTCACAACCTATCAAATCTCCCCACACTTATTCCATACTTATCCTCAAGTATGAACACAAAGATAAGAAACTGAGCTCTTTCATCGAGATCATGGAAAAGTTCCTTATTAAGCACCTGGAGTCCAACAAAAGAGTTATCTTTGAAAATGTATAAAGACCTTGCTCGAAAATCCAAAATTTACTTGGCTAAATTTATTAAAGAGATAAGTATCCAAAGAAAAAATTTGTAATTACCTTCTTAATTGATCTCTTTTCTTGGTGGGGTCCCTAGACATATAGCCAAAAAGATTATTATTTTTTCTAACTTTTTTCTATTTCTTTTGTATTCCTTTCTTTTCCTTTTTTATAATATCTGGAAATATTTTTCTATGTAGAAAAATAAAACCCTACGAAATAGTCATTTCCTAATTACTAGCCAAACAATGCTCTTTCTTCTTTGGTAATATGAAAGAGACTTCACCTAGTTATGAGCTAAGTCAATCTCATCCTTCTAAAAGCCCACATATGAAAGATTCATGATATTTCTTCTAAGACTAAAGCAAGTAATTAAACCCCCAAGTTTATTAAAAAGAACAATTAAACGTCTCGATGAAGGTCCAAAGGTACAGAGACCTTGTTGAAATAAACTAAGTCTAAATACAAAAGGTAGAAATTAAGTCTCTAAGGCATTCATTGGGACTTAAATCTTACAAAGTGACTTTCGGAAATCAATCAATGGAACAAACTTTCCTAAAAAACAGCTCTTAATACCAAGTACAGTTAGTTAATTTAGTCATTGTTACTTGTTTAATAAGTTATTATTAAGGTATCTCTCTTCTTTAGCTTTCCTCATTTCTTTGTAATAGGTTATAATACAAAGTAGGTCATTAGGGAATTCAAAGAGAGAACACTGAAATTGGAAGACTAAAATTTTTTTTCATTTGATATTTATATATAAGCAACAAATAAAATTTTTAAATTGAGACTGCAAAATGATAAAATTCAACACAAAAAGACTAAGTCCTAAAAATTAAAATAAAAAGATAAAAAGAAAAGAAGTAAAAACAAAAAGATATATTCCCCTCCCCATAATTAAATTTTTGCATTGCCCCTAATGCAAATATAAAAGAAAAATAAAAATAAAAAAGAAAAATAAAAATAAAAAGAAAAAGGATAAAAGAAACTATGGAAAGGAGGAATTGACAAAGACCTACTCTTAGTCTCCTTCATGAGCCTAATGCTTGAAAGGCTTGAGTTGAAGGTGATCACAAAGAGTCTCCACTTTAAATTCTAGGGAATCACAATGAGTCGTGAGGTCTTCATTCTCTACACTAAGCTATAGAGAGTCATTGAACATGTCACTACATTACTTCTTAAGAGAAGTAAACTTCTTAAGCAGCTAGGTGTATGTAGCGGGGGTTGGTAGTTCAACTGCTGGTGTTGTTGGAGTCTTCATGTTTAGATCAGTAAGAGTGGGGATTCTAATCTCCGGAGGGCTAGGAGATGCATCTACTTGGTCTTGTTGTAGGTCTCCACCATCAGCATACTCTCCGAGTTCTCCATATTCAGTAGATTGGTCTTAAGAAGTGGAGTGTAGCTTGAAAGATCAAAGTGATCCATCCCATGTGCTATCATAGAGATCACTAGGTCAAAAATGGGATTCTCCCTCTTCCGAGAGAGAATTAGATTTGTTTGGCCAACCATGAACCAAGATGGAGTTCCTTATAGGTCACCATGCTCCAAAGGATGTTGAGCTCCTTTTCATAGATAGTCTCGAAGCTCTTATAGCAACTAGAGAAGTTGAGGGTGAGGATCATTTAGTAATAGTGAAGGTGAGATTATGGATGTAGTAGGCCTTGGAGTCTCCAAACATTCAAGAAGTCACCCTAAGATAATTGTTGCATGGAGAGAAGTAAGTCTCTGTGGCTTCAAAATTGGGAGGAGAAGCATCGCGCATGTCCTCGGAAGGCTCCATAACTCCCAAGGCCTCATTAAAATCATCGAGGCTCAAGGAAAAGGTCTTTTCATGGAGGTAAAATTTGATGACATTAGGCTCATCATAGCTGTTGTAGTCCTGCTTGAAGGAGAAGATAAAATAGAATTCCCACACCAGCTCTTGGTAAGTTGAGAATGGGAGGAAGAGTAGAAGGAGCCATCATATTGCTGTGAAGGTAGTAAGTATTTGGTCTTTCATGTCGAGACTCTATATATTCTCCATGCATGCGGTTTTAGAGGGCTTGGGCATCACTCCATTGTAGCGGTTGAAGACTCCATGAGGACCTGGCTTGTCAAAGGTGTTAAACACCTTTTCTATTGAGACAGGAGTCTCCGTCATCTTGGCCTTTTTGCTCTCGATGGCCTTGGCACTCTTTATGTGGGGCTTCCTCTTGGCTGGGACTATAGGAAGGGTCGGAGTATGCTCCTCATCTTCACTATCGCTTAAAATGATGATTTTGTTTTTGGACTCCATTATCGGTGAGTCTTATTGAGATTCAGCGGTCTCTTCCTCCTTGTTGATTTTCTCCAAGAAAACAGTGGTGAGAGGAGTGTCATGAGTTAGAGCAGACACAAAGTTGATGTTGGAGCTCATAGTGACTGGAGTGGTTGATTTTCCATGGACTCTTGTAGGAATGGTTTTGTTGTGGGTGCCAGTCTTTCGAGTAGTTGAAGGAGTGGTTTTAGTGATGGTGGAGGGAGTTAATTACATGGGTGAAGCCATTTCTTATGGAGAATGAGGAGAAAATTTACTTTTGCTTTCTAGAGAGAGAGTAATTTGCATGTTTGGGTGAAAGTGAGAGATAAGGTCCAATTTATAGGAAAAATGTGCTTGGGGAGCAAGCAAAGGGTTAATCCATAGTTAAAAGTGACATCGGGTAGTCATGGTAGTGTAATGATGACTAAGAGTGATTGAGTAACCTCCACTTTAACCTCATGTGTCAACCCATGCTTGGAGAGAGATTCAGTGAATCTAGAGCAGATTCTAACCTTTACTCTCTCTCTCTCTCTCTCTCTTTCCCTTTTACGTGTGACTCTTATCTTCACACTCTATCTTCGCGTGACTCTTTCTCTTCTTTCCATTCCGTGTGAGTCTTCTCTTTACTAATTAATTCACCTTCATCATCAAGAGAGAGATATTGGTCCTAATCAAGTGCATCAAATCATTATCTACAAATCAAAATTAAAAGCTAAAAATTTAAACCTAAATAAATCATAATTAAATACTAAAATTAAAAATCCCTAATTTCAATCCTAATTAAATAAATCCAAAGAAAAGTAATTAAAAAAATATTTTGTTCAAAAAAACAAATTCTTGGGCTGCCTCCCAAGAATGCTTTGGTTTTAACATTGCTTAGCTTGACTTCTCCAAACCGAGATCATGGTGTGGGGTCAGATATCTCTGTAAGATGAATTTCTTCAGAGTGAGCTCGAAATCCTTCTTTATACAATTTGAGGCAATGGTTGTTGACTTTTATGGACTTTTCTATCACTATGCTTTTGAAGATGACTTCTTTGTGAGGGAATACCTTGGTCATTATGAAAGGACCAATCCATCAAAACCTTAATTTCTCGAGAAAAAATTTAAGCCTAGACTGAAAAAGTAAAACTTTTTATCCTTCTCTTAAAGTTTTGCTAGAAATGTAGAGATCAGGGTGATGTTTAGTGGTCTCTTTGTAGGCTTTTGACCTCTCCAAGACCTCATTTCTTATCTCTTCCAGCTCATGCACTTTTAATCTCCTTTGCTCAAGGGCTGCATCCATTCTATAGTTGGTCTTTTTGACCGCCCAGTACACTTTATTCTTAATCTCTATTGGTAGGTGATACGATTTTTAATAGATAACTCTGTATGGAGATATCCCTATAGGTGCCTTCCATGTTATTCTCACTACCTATAGAGCTTCAAAGAAATGGAGACTCCAATCTTTCCTATTGGGATTGATTGTTTTCTCCAAGATGAGCTTGATCTCTTTGTTACTCACTTCAACTTGTCCATTGGTTTGTAAATGTATGATGTTGAATTCATATGCTTCACTCCTCATTTCTTCAACAATGCAGAGATCGACCCTATTGTAGAAATGTGTACCGAAATCACTGATGAGTAGTCTCGATGTACCATATCTAGTATTGTTCTTTATGAAGTCAGCTACAATCTTTGCATCATCATTTCTTGTTACTTTAGCCTCTATCCATTAAGAGACATAATCAGGCGCTAAGACAACGTACCCGGATCCAAAAGAAGGGGGAAAGGGACCGATGAATTTGATTCCCCATACGTCAAAGATCTCAAAGACCAATATTGGGGTCATTGGAAGTTGAACTTTATGACCAAGGTAACTGATCCTTTGGCAATTGTCTCAAGCCTTACAATACATGTAATAGTCATGAAAGATGTGTGGCTAATAAAATCCAAATCCCAAGATGCATTGTGCTATTCTCCGTGGCCCATCGTGACCTCCACAAGCCTCAATGTGGCAAGCTTGGAGTACCTTGGTTATCTCTTCCCCATTGATGCATCTCCTTAGAATGAAATATATTAGTCCTAAATGACTTAAATAAACAACAGAGGGGGTAAATGTAGTTCTTGGTTTTTTTTTTAGATTTGTAAAATATTTTACCAAGTTAAGTTTTTAGATGGGTACCGAGTTAAACGTGCCGAGCTAGGTCTAAAAATAATAAAATACTTAGCTTTGCTAGGCTGAGTACTTTACTCAGCTCGGATTTGTTTTCAAGAAAAACGAATGAAATAGACAGAATGATGAATGAGATAAACACGATAGAGGCACACAGATAAGGTTAGAACTTTTACACCTGAGATTTTATCCTAGTTCAGCCCATAGCCTACCTCTAGTCCCCGGATCCTTTCCAAGCTTTAATCCACTAGTGATTTGTTCCTTCCTTAGGCGGAGAAGCCTTTACAATGGGTAGAGATTAGTATAGAAAGTATCCTCCTTTCGAACTACCTCTCAAACTCAATTAGATACCCTTCCTAAACTAACACTTGGATTTATCAAAACGTGAGAACAAAGGAATTCAACTTATAGAAATGTTGAATCCTTTACAATTTTAAATCTTAAGTGTTATTCTCTCTATTACAAACAGATGTGGACAATTAGTGTTTTCAAATTACTTTATATGAAATTTCTTGAAGTTGGGAGTATTTGAACAGAGTTTCAGCTCTTAGAGAAATTCGAGGTGATTCACTAAGTTTGAACGTATGCTCTAGTCTTATTTAAAGTTGAAGGTCTTGGAATTTGCTATTGCAAAATTCTCATCCTAATATCTCTTCAATATCTCTTCTCTTCAAATCTTTCAAATTTTCCCATTAGAGATAAATTCCAGGACATTTAAAGATAGAGATTTCGAACATTGAAGCACAAGATTAATTTGTTATCCTAAAGTGTTAAAAACTCATTTATCTTTAAGAAATCCGTACTGATAGAGACGTGCGCGAGTTATAATGTGGAATACTATAATACGTTAACTTAATAACCTTGTAGAGTTGAGCAGAGACACTAAGAAAGGACAAATGTTAGAGGATTCCTTTTACCTTGGACTTTAGTGAGGAATCTCCAACATTCCGTACTAATACCTTTTATTTGTGAGGACCACTGGAATATCTTCATTAATTTCATTTCCTTTTCTCCTGAAAATCACTAAAGGAATATTCCATTTCTCTTAGAAACTATTAGTAGCACATGTGTCATTTAATTGCCTAAGAGTTAAAGGTATACAGCTTTTCTCACAAAAAGCTAAGTTAGCATAGCTGAGTAAATATCTTATAAACTATGTAATACGAAGATCAACTCAGCTTTTCTTACTCTAAGCCGTAACTTAATTAATTACTTAGTAAAATGAGTTTTTTTCCCTTAAAAAACTCAAGTAAACTTCAATAATTAAGAGTATACTTAGTACTTAATTAATTTCACTATCCTAGTTAGTTTATTATTTCCAAAACGTTTTAAGTATAGTGAGGTACTATTAACTTGGGTTCAACAATCTCCCCCATTTTGGATAAATAACAATCTAGGTAGTAGAAGAAATGTATTGAATAAATATTTTAAAGATATGAGAATACCTGGAAAGTTATGTAAGGCTCCCCCATGCTGAGTGAATTCCTTGGTCAGTTTGGACTCCCCCATACTGAGTGGATCTTCTTCAAACAGCTCAGCTCTCCCATACTTGGAGAAATTTGCTTCAAATTAGGACTTTGTCTTACTTCAGCTTTTCTTTAAGGTTGGTCTCAATATATATAATCCGGCATCAGATAATCAATAGACTATAGAATACATACGAAGAAAAATAGATAAAGAGTTAAGAAGTTCTTAACTTAGGTAAGCAAACTTGTAATTTTTATTAGTGATAGAAAAGCTCAGTCAATTCACAAAATGTATCCTGAACTAAGATTACAAAGGTTCTGTCCTATTACAAGATTTTCCTACACTAAGTATGTTGGCTTATTTGCGATGTTGTGAAGAAGAGGTCTGTCTATGTGGCTTTTTTTATTAGATTATTGTTGTTGATGTTGATATTGATGAGGTGGATGCTGAGGATGCTTAAGAAGAGATCCCTAGTTTAGATTAGCAGTCCTGAGGGCATCTTCAACTACCTTCTTCCCCTTTGATATCTGTCCTTGTACAATTTGTTCAAGGAAAATATTAAAAGAGTCCAAAGCATACTGAAAGTCCTCCTTCTTTCCAATGATTAGTGGGGAAGTCCAAATCTTGATCATTCAGTTTAGAAAGGAGCAGATGGTGACACCTAGAAAGATGAGCTATTTGATTGAATACCCGGCATGCGAACTGTTGAAAGCACTGCAATAGAGCTCTGAAATCTAAGACAGAGAGAGAATCTTCAGCTTCACTTCCATGTCAAGGATATTTGGGCAGATTGATAACATATACTTGTTCGCCACTTTTCTATTGATAAGTTTAATAACTTTTACGCAAAGTGTTTGGCTAAATATCAACGGCACCAAAAACTTGTTCAAGTGAAATATAGGTGTTGTCAATACCCCTTATCAAATAGAAAAATGATGATAACTGCAAGTATACAGTTGCG